>ML413228.1:84015-112754 GCA_005239525.1 Nicotiana knightiana
CATAGTCCAGTTGTGAGTCACTTTCACCTTCATTCTTTTGAAGTGCATAACTCACGTCAATTGGAGTCTTGGCAATTTTGAAATCCAAATACTTGAACTTGTCAAGTACTTTTTCAATGTAGTGAGACTGTGATAATGCTAGACCTTGTGGAGTTTTGTGAATTCTGATTCCTAAGATCACATCAGCAACTCCTAAGTCTTTTATGTCGAATTTGCTAGCCAACATGCATTTTGTAACATTTATATCTTCCATACTTTTTCTCATTATCAACATGTCATCAACATATAAACAAACAATGACTTCATGACCTGAAGTGTTTTTAATGTAAACACATTTGTCGCACTCGTTGATTTTAAATCCACTTGCCAACATTGTTTGGTCAAATTTGGCATGTCATTGTTTGGGTGATTGTATAAGTCCATAAAGCGACTTAACAAGTTTGCACACTTTCTTTTCTTTTCTTTACCAGGAACCACAAAACCCTCAGGTTATTCCATGTAAATCTCTTCCTCCAATTCTCCATTTAAGAAAGCTGTTTTAACATCCATTTGATGGATTTTTCAAGACCATACACGGCCGCTAATTCCACTAAAATCCTAATAGATGTTATCCTCGTTACTGGTGAGTAAGTGTCAAAGTAATCAAGGCCTTCTTTTTGTCTATAACCTTTGACAATATTTGTTAATAGTGCCATCAGCTTTCATTTTCTGTTTAAAGATACATTTCGAACCCAAAGGCTTATTTCCAGGAGGAAGATCAACCAATTCCCATGTATGGTTATCCAAAATTGATAGAATCTCACTATTGACTGCCTCTTTTCAAAATCCTGAATCAGAAGATGACATAGCTGCTTTAAAAGTTTGAGGATAGTTTTCAAGCAAGAATGTCACAAAATCTGGTCCAAAGGAAGTAGATGTTCTTTGACGTTTGCTACGCCTTGGATCTTCTACACTTGGAGTATTTTCCTTTGGTTCTTCCCGAGGTCGTTTATGTCTTTCACTTAACGACTCACATTCAGTTTTATACGGATAAATGCGTTCAAAGAATTCAGCATTATCTGATTCCATTACCGTATTAACATGAATCTTGGGATTATCGGATTTATGAACCAAAAATCGACATGCTTTACTGTTTGTAGCATATCCAATGAAAACGCAATCTACTGTTTTTGGTCCGATTTTAACCCTTTTAGGTAAAGGAACTTGTACCTTTGCTAGACACCCCCACACTTTGAAATATTTCAAGTTGGGTTTTCTACCTTTCCATTTTTCATATGGAATAGATTGCATATTGTTGTGGGGTACTCTGTTGAGTATTCGGTTAGCTGTAAGGATAGCTTACCCCCACAAAATCTGTTGTAATCCGGAACTTATTAATAAAGAATTCATCATTTCCTTTAATGTCCGATTTTTCCTTTCCGCAATTCCGTTGGATTGAGGTGTGTAAGGTGCAGTAGTTTGATGGATAATTCCATATTCCGAACATATTTCTGCAAACGGAGATTCATATTCTCCACCTCTATCACTTCTAATCATTTTGATCTTTTTATTCAATTGATTCTCTACTTCATTCTTGTATTGCTTAAATATTTCAATTGCTTCATCCTTACTATTAAGAAAATAAACATAACAATATCGAGTGGAATCGTCAATAAAAGTAATAACATACTTTTTCCCACCTCGAGATGGTGTCGACTTCATATCGCAAATGGCAGTATGAATTAAGTCTAAAGGATTTGAATTCCTTTCAACAGACTTATAAGGATGTTTTACAAACTTAGATTCAACACATATTTGACATTTCGATTTATTACACTCGAATTTAGGCAATACTTCTAAATTAATTAACTTCCGCAAGGTTTTATAATTGACATGTCCTAAACGAATATGCCATAAATCATTTGACTCCAACAAATAAGAAGAAGTTGAAATTTTATTCATAATATCAACAATCATTACATTGAGTTTGAAAAGGCCCTCCGTGAGATAGCCCTTTCCAACATACATTTCATTCTTGCGTACAACAACTTTATCAGAAACAAATACACATTTGACTCCATTCTTCACTAGTAAAGAAGTAGAAACTAAATTCTTCCTAATAGTAGGAACATGAAGAACATTGTTGAGCGTTAACACCTTGTCGGAAGTCATCTTTAGGAAAATCTTCCCATAACCTTCAATCTTGGCTGTTGAGTTATTTCCCATGGAAATCTCTTCTTCGGGACCAGCAGTAGAGTAAGTCGCAAATGCTTCTTTGACAGCACAAACATGTCGAGTGGCTCTGGAGTCTATCCACCACTCCTTCGGATTCCCAACTAAGTTGCATTCCGAAAGCATTGCACAAAGGTCATCAATGTCACCATTCTTCTCCACTATGTTGGCATGTCCCTTCTTCTTATCCTTTCTCGGGAAGCGACAATCAGGGGCTTTGTGACCAACTCATCCACAATTGTGGCAGTTGCCCTTGAATTTCTTTTTGTTCTGCTCCTTAGTCTGTCCAGAATATCTCTTCATCTTCTTACTTTTTAGAGCAGTTTCTTCAACGATATTAGCTCCTATGATCGTTGAATTTCCACGAGACTTCTTCTCGGCTATTTTGTTGTCTTCCTCAATCTTGAGACGAATCACAAGATCTTCCAACTTCATTTCTTTGCGCTTGTGCTTGAGATAGTTCTTGAAATCTCTCCACGAAGGANCTGTACAAGTCATCCTCTAAAACACTTAAAATATAGTCTTTGCAAAGAAAATATGCCTTCTTCCACGCCTCAATAATCATGAACTTTTCATTGTCCGGCATGTCCGCAACAGGCACTGGAGGCTGTTCACTAGTGAATTTCTGCATACCAAATGTGGTAAGCCAGAAGAACACCCTTTGCTTCCATCATTTGAAGTTGGGTCCAGAAAATTTCCCCAGTTTTTCTGCCGGTGGAACAACAGTCCGACTCAACGAGGCTATCGTCGTTGCCGCAACAGTCGCAGAAGAATTTTCATTATCAATTGCCATTTCTCACTGTCAACAACAGAAGAGTTCAATCAGTGGAAAAACCAGAACAGTAAACAATATTGTAATCAACAATAAACAATATGTATAATAAATAAAAACCAAGTTTTTATATATTGTTTCACAGAAAATGATGAAGTTTTTATGTTCTTCAAATCTTTTGAATTTCAAAACCCTAATGAATTTTTTATATCTTAAAATCAGAATAATAAAATTCAGAAGGAGTAGAAAACACACAGGTTTTAATCTCCACAAACAGAATACAGAAAATAAAAATATAATTTTCTTAAGATTGTTAGTAATCTGTATTGCTATAAAATAAAAATAATAAATTTTCTGTAAATACAGTAACAGTGAGAAACCTCACTAGCGCGGGCTCTAGCGTGGCCGCGCTAGTTGAATTTACCAGGGACAGTGAGAAACCTGACTACCGTGACCACTAGCGCGTGCTGAGCGCGGGCGCGCTAGTCCAGGCGTCCTTAGCTTTTCTATGAAAAAATAATATAAGAATAACCGAGCCCACTGAATATACAGTGTGTCCTTAAGGAAATTATTCCCCTCAAGTACCCGAGGTGTTGGAATATATCCTCCCAGGATAGAACAATTTAACTCACCGGTGTGTTGGTACCAAAAACGCCGGTGAACAACAAACCACTCGAAGGCTGTAAAACACACTGGAATATTTTGTGCAGAAGAAGAAGAAGAAGATCAGAAAATTTTGTAAGTAAAAATTCTGGGATTTAAGGTATATTTATAACCAATTTAGTACTGTTTCTGAAAAGGTTTTGCAACCTTTCAGAACAGCCATAGTTGTTGGAATAGGTGTGAATCCTTTCAGAACAGCCAGAGCTATTTTGAACAGGTATGAATATTACGGGAAATTTAAAAACGGATTTATAATAATCCGGGAAAGAAAACGGGTCGGACTGGACCGGGTCGCGGGTCATTCCGGATTTGAAAATTTTCCATTAATTAATTAAATAATCTTAAAAGAATTTTATTCAAAAAGATTAATCAATCAATCGTTGACCGAAGCCGAAGCCGAGCCGAGCCGAGCGAGCGATGACGGTGCGAGGCTTGCCTTCTTCTCAACTCTTTAAGAGCTAGAAGAAGAGCTTCTATATATATACACATAGATTTTCTTTCCTTCTTCCAATGAGGGACAAAGTGCACTAATTCAAAATTTTACTTTCATCCATTAATTTTTCCACCATTTTTCATTCACTCTCTTTAAGCTACTCCAAGCTTAAAATTAAGCTAGACTAAGCTTAAAAATAAGCTACACTAAGCTTAAAGACCAACACTCTCAACACATTTTATAATGGGATGAGGAAAGGCAAAGTTAGGAGTGTACAAATCGAACTGGAAAACCGTACTAGACCGAAAAGTCAAACTAAACCGACTAAAAAACCCAACTAGGTTTGGTATTGAGTAAAAAAATACGAACCAAACCGACATATAAATATATAATTTTTATATAGAATTTTCTTTAAACAATATCTAGAAATATTTGGGATTCTCTTGCAGGATATAATATTTAAAAGTATATGAAGTGCTACATATTTATTAACCTTAAATAAGGGGTTATATGATCATTTTCTCATCAAGTTTTACTGAAATGCGTCAATCTCTTTATTCTTCCATATTCATATTATATGTTAAGATCTATTAAATCCTTATATCTTTTTCGAATATGAAGTGATTATTATTATTATTTAGCTATCATATTGATTTTTATATTTAATCACTAAATTCGGTTAACCTTGAAAGTGTACACCAATATAACATTATTGCCAGACGACAAAAAATAAGTATTATGTCTTACTAAGAAAATTCTATCATAAGAATATTTTAATAGATAATATGTTTGTCAATTTTTTTATTTTTACTAGACATATATTACTTATCAAAAATTAAACAAAGTGAGACCCGAAAAAACCGATAAAACCGAACCAATCCAAACCGATATAGTTGATTTGGTTTGATTTTGATAAAAATCAAACCAACCCGGTCCATGTACACCCCTAGGCAAAGCTATGAATCTATCTCTTAGGGAGAGGCAAAATTTCAACTTCAAGATTTCCACCCCTATTTCTACTAAAGCTAGCTCCCCTTCATCGTCCTTTTTTATTTTTTAGCTGCGACTTTCTCTCTATATACAATTCTTTTTTTGTGGGTTGTGTTGTATTAAGAAAGATCTTGCTACAACCATATTGATTCTCCTAACGCTCTCTTTTTTTTTGCTAGTTAATTATTTTGATTCTTCTACGCACAACGCAAAATGGGTAAAATTTGCGAGTATTCATTCATATTATCCGTTCCAAAATGGTTGGATATCCGATTCACTAAAAGCATGTCAAATATGGGTCAACTCATTTCATCCGCCCAAAAATGGGATAACCCGCAGGTTAAAAATGGATTTCACCCCATTACACCCAATTCGTACAAATGTGGTGGACTTTCTGGAATTGATTGCGGATTTGCCGTCTTAGGCACCTCTACTATTGAGATTGCATATAGGCAAAAGACAAGCTTTTGTTTCTTTCTTGTTGTTTTTTCTTTTCTCTTCTTCTTTTTTCTTTTTTGTTTTTTCTCGTTTTTGTCGTAAGCTAAAATCTAGCTCTTAATTGGGTGTAATTTTTTATGACCGATTTTTCCTTTCTTTTTTCCTTTAAGTTAGTCATTTTTTTCTTCTTTTTCATAATTGCTTAACTTAACATTTTTGTGACAGCACATTCTAATAATATGTATTAAGGTGGTTTTTGTCTCGATCCAAACCGATGGATCGCGGCGGGTGCCCGAATCCTACCTGTCAAACATCCCTAAACATGCGTCTAAGGTATAAACCTGAATAACATCAGCTGAATTACGAAAATAATATATATGAAAGAAACATGCCTAAAAAGGCATACGTACATATACGTGTAACATACATAGGGTGAGCCAACAAGGCTGCTATAAATAACTATGCACCTCAAAACTGGAAGCCGGCAAGGCCACACGGGGAACAACACGATGCGAAGGAAATGTTCGCGGTCGACGAGGTAATACCGATATCGGCGATTTTGACAACAAAGGGATCGGAGGTCAAAGGAAAACTGGAGGCTAAATAGCAACCACAGCCACCAGCGTCGACTCAGTCAGATAAGTAGGGAATGGAAGAAGAGGACGACGACTACTGGATCCCTCGATCCTTCACTATCCCTGAAGATTCCGACGCCACCAAATCGACAGTCGAAGAGCTGGAACAGGTTATATTAATTGAGTACCTACCCGAACGAAAGTTATACCTGGGTACAAGGTTAACCCCCGAACTCAGGAAAAAAACTCATTAAATTTCTTATTGATAATATGGACTATTTTTCTTGGTCCCACTTAGATATGACAGTGATCCCACCGGAGATAACAACACACAGATTGAGCCTGGACCCGAAGTTCAGATCGGTAAAACAAAAGAGAAGGCCCCAGTCCGAGGTAAAACATGCATTCATCAAGGACGAGGTAACCAAACTTCTCAAAATAGGATACATTCGGGAAGTAAAATATCCCGAATGGTTAGCAAACGTATTTGTAGTCCCTAAAAAGGGGAACAAACTTAGGATGTGCGTAGATTATAAAGATTTAAACAAAGCATGTCCCAAAGACTCTTTTCCTTTGCCGAATATCGATCGCATGATCGATGCCACGACCGGCCACGAGATCTTTAGTTTTCTCGATGCCTACTTCGGGTACAATTAAATTCAAATGAACCCGGAAGATAAGGAAAAGACTTCGTTCATTACTAAATATGGCACATATTGTTATACCATAATGTTATTTGGGCTAAAAAATGATGGTGCTACTTACCAACGCCTAGTGAACAAAATGTTCGAAGAACAAATAGGTAAATCAATGGAGGTATACATTGATGATATGCTAGTTAAGTCCCTGCGCGTAGAGGACCATTTAGTACATTTACAGGAAACCTTCGACATATTGAGAAAATACAACATGAAGCTCAACCTCGAGAAATGTGCTTTCGGGGTCGGTTGGGGCAATTTCCTCGGCTTTATGGTGTCAAATCGCGGAATCAAAATCAACCCCGTTAAAATCAAGGCAATCGAAGACATCACAGTCGTGGACAAGATTAAGGCCATACAAATATTGACAGGGCAGATAGCTGCCTTGGGCCGATTTATCTAGATGTCTTCAGATCGAAGTCACAGGTTCTTCTCACTACTCAAAAAGAAGAACAATTTTTCTTGGACCATGGAATGCCAACAGGCATTGAAATAATTAACGTGGTACCTCTCGAGCACACCGTTGCTTCACACTTCGAAAGCGGACGAGCAACTCTACCTATATTTAGCAGTCTCAAAAGTCGCGGTAAGTGGGGTCTTAGTTCAGGAAGAGCAAGGTACGCAATTTCCAGTTTACTATGTTAGTCTAACTTTAGGTGAGGCCGAGACTCGGTGCCCACACTTATAAAATTTAGCGCTTTCTCTAATAAGCGCTTTTAGGAAATTAAAACCATATTTCCAGTGTCACCCAATTTGTGTGGTGACCACTTATCCTCTTCGCAATATTTTACACAAACCCGAACTCTCAGGCCGATTGGCCAAATGGGTCGTCGAAATCAGTGGGTATAATATCGAGTATCAACCCTGAACAACCATCAAGTCTCAAATCTTAGAAGCCTTCGTGGCCGACTTCACGCCATCCCTTGTACCCGAGGTCCAAAAGGAACTTTCGTCAAAATCAGATACATCTTTAGGGGTGTGGACCCTTTTCACAGATGGCGCTTTAAATGTGAAGGGGTCTAGGCTAGGCATCATTTTGAATCCTCCCACAAGAAATACAATCAGACTATCTATCAAAACTTCTAAGTTGACTAACAATGAGGCCGAGTATGAGGCCATGATCGCAGGTCTTGAACTGGCTAAGATCTTGGGAGAAAAGGTCATCGAGGCCAAATGTGACTCCCTATTGGCGGTAAACCAAGTCAACAAAACCTTCGAGGTTCGAGAGGATCGAATGCAGAGGTATTTGGATAAATTGCAGGTAACATTACATCGGTTTAAAGAATGCACCCTACAACATGTACCTCGAGAACAAAACAGTGAGGCCAAGGCCCTTGCTAATTTGGGATCATCGGTCGAAGACGACGAAATCAGCTTGGGGACTGTCATACAACTTTCGAAGTTAGTGATCGAAGAAGGCCATGCCAAAATAAACTCCACAAGCCTAACCTAGGATTGGAGGAATAAATACATCGAGTATTTGAAAAGCGGGAAACTCCCATCAGACCCTAAAGAATCGAGGACTCTACGTACAAAGGCTGCACGATTCACTCTGGCCGAGGACAAAACTTTATACATAAGGATGTTAGATGGTCTGTTGGCAGTATGTTTGGGACCGCGAGACACTGACAGCGTCCTACGATAAATTCACGAGGCTACTTGTGGAAACCAATTTGGTGCCGAATCACTGGTTCATAAAGTCATCAGAGCAAGATATTATTGGGGCAATATGGAAAAAGATACTTAGGAATTCGTTCAAAAATGCAACAAATGCCAAAGGCATGCGCCAATGATCCACCAGCCTGAAGAGAAACTCCATTCAGTCTTATCCCCATGGCCGTTCATGAAACGGAAAATGGACATCGTCGGCCCTCTACCATCTGCCCCAGGTAAAGCTAAATTCATTTTGTTTATGACTGACTATTTCTCTAAATGGGTTGAAGCACAGGCCTTCGACAAAGTCAGAGAAAAAGAAGTTATAGACTTCATCTGGGATCACATCATATGCCGATTCGGGATACCTGCCGAAATCGTATGTGACAATGGAAAATAATTCATCGGCAGCAAGATAACAGAGTTTCTCAAATATCACAAAATAAAAAGGGTCATATCGACACCGTCTCATCCTATTAGGAACGGACAGGCCGAGTCAACAAACTAGACCATCATTCAGAACCTAAAGAAAAGGTTGAACGACTCTAAAGGAAATTGGAGAGAAATTTTGCCCGAAGTCATTTGGGCGTATCGAACAACGTCGAAATCCAGTACGGGAGAAACACTGTTCTCCTTAGTATATGGCATCGAAGCCCTGATCTCGGTCGAGTTCGGGGAGCCTAGTGACAGAATTCGATACACAATGGAAGAATCAAATCACGAGGCTATGAACACAAGCCTCGAATTACTAGATGATAAACAGGAAGCCGCCCTCGTCCGAATAGCCGCATAAAAGCAGCAAATCGATAGGTACTACAATCGAAGAACCAATATTCACCACTTTAGAATCGGGGACTTAGTTCTGAGAAAAGTCACCCCCAATACTCGAGACCCAAACGAAGGAAAACTCGGCCAAAATTCGGAAGGACCATATCAGGTCCTCGATATTATCAGAAAGGGATCCTACAAGCTTGGCACGATGAACGGCGAACAACTGCCAAATAATTGGAACATATTACTTCTCAAAAGGTATTATTATTGAGGTATGACCTTCTCCTTTTTCATTTATATTTTATACTAACCTGTTGTAGGTGTTCGATCGAAGGCATCAAAGTTTTCTCCAAGCATGAAGTCCTTAGGTCTGAAAGCACGCGTTGGACTCTTTTTTCCCTTCGACCGATTTTTATCCCAAATAGATTTTTCCGGCAAGGTTTTTACCGAGGCAACCATTGTTCGTCCTAACTTAGAGCAATTCAACATTATCCGAGGCTTCTTTACAATCAACCTCGAATAGTAGGGGACATCACCCTCGGATATTATGTTTTCAAGGAAAATACGTCATGTCAATAGGGTCTCGATAGGTAAATTTTGTAAAGGGCCAAACGGTCGAATGAATTGTGTCCATGTAGATTACTCGAGCCCTAGTGGACAAAAATGTACGCATGTATGATCTATTGAAAGAAGTATTTTTTCCTTACCAGATGTTCCATGCCTTAATGAAATTTCGGCCTTACAATTTCATACTTGTGATCTAGTGCGGAGACTGGCTCAAGGGTCCATCGCAACTAAAAACAGGCCTTCGAATTCTTTTATAAACCAGTTAAAAAGGCTACCCTCGGCAAAATAACCAAAGGGCTTCGACAATGCCAGCCCTCAAACTGAACAAAATTGTGCTAAGACACAAAAAAGCAAAGGGTTTCGATAACATTAAACCCCGAAAAACCCAACGGGTACAGACTTACTTCGTGCTAAGTCATAACAAATTTTTATATGATTAAACTTTTTAAGCCGAAAATGGAAAAAGTCGCTCTACTGAGGCCATATCGGCCCGATTCAAGAGCCTAATGGCCATTATACTTTTTGAGTTCGAGAGTTCCTCCTCACTCAACTAAAACCTAATGGTTTTACTACTTTGAGTACGAGCAAGTGCTCACTCGACTACAAAGACTATATTAGTCTGACTTCGGCCAAGTTGCCTATGTTCCGAATTCTCAAACAAATTCTCACAAGGCATAAAGTATATCAAAATTCTCACAAGGCATGAAGTATATAAAAAAATTTACAAAAGATCGAGACAAAATTCAAAAAGGTAATATTTCATATATACGAAGGTGTTAACATAGGACCAATCAGGGTCCTACGCAAAAAGAAAAAGAAAAAGGGAAAAATACAAAATCCCCTAGCTATTCTCGGGGACAGTTCCTTCCTGGGGGAAGCTTCTTCCTCAAGATCATCACCATTTTCGGACCCACTCTTGCTGTCATCGTCATTATCATCATCATCATCATCATCATCATCATCTCCATCATCATCGTCATCGGAAGAGGCCAATAACCTAGCATCGGCTTCATGCTCTTTTGCCTTCGTTATCTCCTTGGAAAGATCGAAACCTCGAGCGTGGATATCCTTGAGGATCACCCTCCGAGATTGGCATTTAGCAAGTTTGGCAATCCAATGTGCTCGAGTTCGAGAAGTATCAGTAGCCTCCCTCACTTGGACTTGAGCGGCCTCACCATCAGCATGGTAAATGTCCACCATCTTATCAACCTCGTCTTTTGCTTTTTCGGCCTCAGCTTGGGCCTTTGCAAGTACAGAAGCCAACTGAGCCTCGATCTCCTCTATCTTCTTCACCTGAGCCGAGCTCTTTTCCGTCATACCTTGAAGTTGGGATTCGAACGATGACAACTGGGCTAGAGCGGTCTCTTTCTCTGTAGCAAGGCGGTCCATGCCTTCGTTCCACCCATAGAACTCCGCATTCACCTGATTTACCTCATATCGGAAAAGCTCGATCCTCTCAATATTTTTCTGAAGCTGCAATATTTAAATGTTATCCTCCGCTCCCTAATCAAGCCCATGAAATTTTAAGAGTATCATTACCGGGCCGATCATTTCGGTCTGCTCCTTGTGAGCTTTAGCTAATTCGGTTTGGAGGTCTTTAATATCTTCATCCTTTTGTCCATAGTGGAGTTTGAGGGCATTCGTCTTCACCGATATTCTTTGGAGATCGGCCTCATACTGGCTCAGTTCAGTCCGAGATTTAGAAAAAGCTTGTATGGAAAAAGAAGGGAGTTAGACAAAAAATAGAAGGATACAACATCAGCAAAAGAATTAAAACAAACCTGGTTGAGAAGTTGTTGAGCCTCTTCGAAGAGAATGGATGCGTAATTCAGGTCGGAAGCATCCTCGACCTCGGCAAAGCAATATCGGAAGGGATCCTCCAGACCGAGGACTCCGCCTACTTCGGGGTCCTCAGAGCCTGAGCATCCTGTATCGCCTTTTTGGAAAAGGCAGGGAGAGTTGGTGAATGACTTGCTGTCACTGCCCCAAGTGAGTCACTTGGAGCGTTATTTTCGACTCGAGGGGTTTTAGGACCAACCCCCCAGACGTGCTCGCCATTAGACGAGAAACAACCTTAACTTCAGGAAATTCAGGGAATTTTCCTGAATCCTTCTCCAAGTCCTCCTCAGCACAATGTGGGGCCTCGTCAAGTGCCACTGATTCAGCGGCCTTGGAGGCCTCGATGTTTTTTCTCACTCGGGTCACAAGCACCGAGTCACCATCCTCATTTTCTTCTTCTTCCTCCCTTAGCTCTTGAACTACATGGGGAGGGAGGGCAGCAGTGTCTATCCTCGATTTGCTAATCGAGCTCTTGTTTTTTTTAGGCTTTGGGTCCTTGGAGGTTGAGGACCTTTTTCTCTTGTTATATTTCGCCGGTTTTGAAACCGGAGCCGAAGCCTCCTCCTCACCAGACGGAGGCCTCATGGCTGCATCATTGCTCAGGCCTGCACACAAGGAAATTGAATAAGTATAAAAAGATGTTATCAAATATGTAAAAAAGGAAGTTTACCATTTTTTATGCCTGTCATCGCCCTTTCGTTAAATCGCGCCAACAGCGCTCAACGTAAGTGGAGGTCGAGGCCAGTCTTCTAAACCAGCTATCGAGGTTGGGGATCGCATGAGGCATCCAAACAACCGCTGCATGATGAAAGAAGTCATTAATAGCGTAGAGGAACTAGATAAAGCATGGAAATTAATAGTGAAGTAATACTTACGCTTTGTGTTCCATTTCTCAGGAAATGGCATCTTCTCCGCCGAGATGAGGTCGGAGGTCCTCACTCAAACAAATCTACCCATCCAGCCTCGGTCTTTGTCCTCTTTGATGCTCGAGAACAACACCTTGGTTGCCCGACATTGGAGTTTGATCAACCCTCGAAAGATACGGGGGCTATACAACCTACTGAGGTGATTGAGGGTGAATGAAATCCCCCCCGGCTTTGCTCGTAAAGAATCGGAGCATGATGACTATTCGCCAAAAGGAAGGCTGGATTTTGCCTAAGGTCACCTGGTATTGACGGCAGATGTCAATGATGACATGGTCGAGAGGGCCCAGCGTGAAAAGGTAAGTGTAAACACTCAAATACCCTTCCACGTGGGTAGTAATGCTTTCTTCGGGGGATGGAATATCTATCACTTTATCCCCCCAATTGTAGTCCCTCTTAATTTTCTCGAGGTACCTCACAGTTATCGAGCAAATATACCTCGATGCATGCTCGCATTGATCGGGGACCGAGGGAGGTTTCTCAATCTTAAAATCGGATTTAAGGCTACAAGGGCCAGGAACACACTCCTCAAGGAGCGGATCCACCGGCGTTTTGTCACTGGCCGTCTGTGAAGAAGAAGCTTTCTGTTTTTGGGGGACTATTTTAGATGTTTTTGCCATTTTTATGGGTTTGAGGAAAGAAGAAGGTAGTAACATTTGGTGTTTGACGATTGGCGATGAAATCTGAAGACTAGTAGAAAGGAAGAACTTGGGAGAGATAAAAACTTAGAAGATTAGAAGAAAGTGAAAGTAAAGTTTGGTTTAATGAGGAGAGGGCCTATTTATGGATTTACAGCGACGACTCAACAACGCTAGTGGCCGACAACCAACTGACGCTCATTAATGATTTTGGAAACTGAATCGACGGGACGTTTTGGTCACTTTTGTCGCTTATGTCATGGTGATAATGCCATAATGTGTCGAGGTCAAAACAATTGAAGGCTCAACTCGTTACTTG
Organism: Nicotiana knightiana; assembly: GCA_005239525.1. NCBI lineage: Eukaryota > Viridiplantae > Streptophyta > Magnoliopsida > Solanales > Solanaceae > Nicotiana > Nicotiana knightiana. Next base: position 97,506 of record ML413228.1, read on the forward strand.
ACATTACACTCAAAAAAATGAGGGGATTGTCTGTATACGGTTGAAATCGGGGACACCCGATTTTACTATTTGATCGTGATCATAATGTTGCATCGACGGTCGATTTCGACTAAATCACAAAGTTGAGGCATCGAGTTCAAGATCGAAGTATCTTTCGAGATTGAGTTTGGTAACAATTAAAGCCGAGAGAGACGGACACCGAGTTCTATCGGAGATGGAGATGACATGGTAACGGAAGAGCGAGATATCCATGACCGGTCGAGGATCATGGCGTAAATCTCGGAACGGCTCAAATTAGAAGCAGTTAATTATCTAATTAAGTGATTTCCTTCTGTAATTAGAATTATACCATAAGCATAATTCATCTGCTATATAAATGGGGATTGTAATCATTTGTAAGGCATCATTATTCATAGAAAAAAAATGCAATACAATTCTTTCTTTCTCGCTTACATTATTGTTCATCAGTTCACTCTATTTTTACATTGTTCTTACACCTTTCAGTTCCAGAGTACTTCGACTCGAGGGCCGAAGTTCTATCTGAACACCGGTTTGCTTTACTTATAATTCAGTTCTGTCATTTATCTTTATATTTATCAATTGGTGTTGAGTGAAATCACACCTTAAAACCACAATATAAGTTTAATTTTTATCCAAATTTTAGGGTAAACATATTTCTAAACATATATGATATTTCCCAATAATAATTTCCACAACATTTTGATCTGCTATACATTTGTGATCTAGAGTTCGACAAGAACTATTTTCCTTAAATCAAACGGTAGAAAACCTATCAACGATCATAAATTTGGTGAACAGGCTAAGGAAAAACGATTTACCTTGCGTATCTTTGAAAGTACAAGAGGGGGTGAATTGTGGTCTATTAAAACTTGGTTGACTAAGTGTGAGTTTAGTCGGCTAAGTTTCGAACAGCAAACAGACAAAGTAGAGATGAACCAAACAAATCGAAAGCTAAAGAAGACACAACAGTTTTTATACTAGTTCAGTACCGGTGTGGTACTTACGTCCAGTTTCCCTTGGGTCATAAGGGTTCTCTTAGATCTTGATAAAAAGTTAAATAGTGATGGTTTTAGTTCGTTCACCACCAACGATGTTTAGCTACAGTAGTTTTTGGATGTTGACACAAGTCTCTTTTTGTATTCTAACTCTTCCTATCTTTTATGACACTTGTAAACTCAAGAATACAGTATTTTTACTAAGAACTATAGAGACTTAGAAGACAGTGTTCGTGGTTGCGTGAGTCTTCTTCTTGAGATTGGCAGTCTTTTTATAGGAGAGTTTGAGAGCCGTTACAGAATGATCCTGGATCCGTTGCAGATTGATCTTGATTGAGTCACTAAATCCTCTAAGATATTTGACCTAAGGGTTGCCTCTGAATCCTGCACTTGATATGAGTTGGATTCATTTATGTCTTTCTCCTTTCATATCCTCACATCATGGAGTGATTTGATGCTTCGATTTGGTTGGTCAATCTTCTAATATTGTCCTTGTGGAGATGCCTAATATTCTCGAGTTGCACTTGATATATTTCCTTGTTAGACAACCTCGATGTCCTTTGATTGAGACTGAGATAGCTGGACTAATTTGGTTTCCTTTATGATGGCTTGACTTCCTTTGATTTAGCATTGTCAAAATCTCTTCGATCTCATTTTATTTTGTTGATGTCCTTACTAGACGTATTTCCTTGAAGTGGTGCCTTGATTCCTGAAATCAAATAGATATGATTAGTTTTGCACAATTGTCATCATTGAAACTTAGATGTAACAATGTCCCCCTTTTTTATGATGACAATAAAGAGGGAGTAAACAAATATACTTCCCTTTCATATAACTTGAGATGTTTGCTCCCCCTGAGTTGTTACTAGATGTACTCAATCACTTACTAGATCTACTCATCAATGCTCCCCTTGAGTTGTTTATTTACTCCTCAGAGTTTTCTCCCCCTTTGACATCAATCAAAAAGTAAAGAAAACTAGATATACAAAATATAGGAGATAATAAACAGATAATATGCAAACTAGTTAGGGCAGCAAAAGTAATGCCTTCAGGAGAGGCATAGAGTGATGGTTCATACAGACCAATGCAAAAATAATTCATAAAACAAAAGCAATCAAAATGTTATATTTAACACATACGCACACCTTAATTTCACCCAGGAAGTACTTTAGGGTATTTGGTGCAGAAGGAGTCATAGGAGGTTTCAACGTCTTTGGCGAGTTTGTCCATATTTTTTTGTCATAGAGTTGCATGCCCTAGTTTATTTTCTCCGTGTGGCTCCCATATCCATCCTAAGCTTGTCCACATCTATACCTATTTCCCTTGTGACTTCGCTGATTTTGTCCACATGTTCTTTCATCTCAATGAGCAAGAGTTTTACCCTATCTAGATTGTTCTGAATCTGCTGAAGATTTTGATAGGTAGCCGACTGAGACTCTGGTGGTTCAGTGGGAGCTTTAACCTGCACTGGAACACTTTCAACTTTGGCGTTCTTCACCCAACCATCGTCACTTAAAGTGTAACGCATCATAGAAAAAGTTTTCTTGTCATAGGTACTGGTAATATGCTTGGGTGAGAAAGGTGTCAAATCAACCTTCATAACTTCAAGAATATGTGATATAAGCATGCCATAGGGTATACACGCAGCAGAAGAGGATATATCCCTTATGCTCTCAAGAATATACTGACGAATCCATACAAACCAATCAAGTCTTTTATTGTTCACAAGATAGTAAAGAACAAAGATATCTCTAGTAGACAAAGTGATGAGGGACCCAGTTCTAGAAAGTAAGGTGGTGGGTATCATGTGGTCCAAAACACGATGTTCAAACGTTAGATTTTTGGGACAAATGTCGGAAGGACTATCAGACAAGAACGCTTTTTCTTCTTCTAAGGAAACTTCAAAAATCTTTTGGCCAGGAATTTTGCACAAAAAACATCATACCCGTTAGACTTAGCACAAAATATCTTCTCAAATTGATAAGAGTCAAGAACAATTCGAGTTCCTAAAACCATGGACTGCAAGTCATATTTATCATTAACAAACAAATTTGCATAGAACATTCTCACATGCTCTTCATACACAGAGTTCCCAATAGTATTGAACAAAGAAGAATGGCGTTGAAATAAAAAACTAGCAATCACATCACAATGAAGTTTTTTCATAAGAGAGAGACTTACATAGCGTCCATAAGCCATAGATTTTGACTTATAGGACTCAAATATTAATTTCTCACTTGGTCCATAGAAGATTAGTTTGTCCTCTGGCCCAAATTTCATACTCTCTGCTTTCCCTTTCTTGCATGCAGGCTTTTTGGGGGTTTGCTCCATGGGTTTCTTTCCTGCCTTTTTCTAGCTATAGGAAGATCCTCCGAAGATTCACTGATTTTATTGTCAATTTTGAGAAAATTTGAGTCGATGGATGATTCTAGGTCTATGGTTTTTTCAGGATTATGGGTTTTCTGAAAACATCTGCTTCGTCTGGTGGCAGTGGAAGATGAGAGGTTTCTTTTCACCATGGTGGGGGAATTTTTTTGGATAATATGAAGAATGAGAGGGAGAAGAAGGTTCTTATATAGTCGTTGGGAAGGTTGAAGGGTTGCATTGGTTAAGGGAAAGGACCGATCCAGAAGTAAGTGACTTTTCTGAGGAGATGTTTCGACGGTACTGATGGAGGTGTAATAATTACACTCACATCAAAATAAATACACTTCAACAATTAAGCACACATAAGAAAGGAAATAAAATGATTTAAACAGATACAAAAGATTTTGTTACAAAATAGGCATAATGCCACTCTTTTTCCGCAGTAAACAAAATCTTTCTTCTAAAAGAGGTTTTGTAAAAATATCAGCAAGTTAAGATTCAGTACTAATGAATTTTAATACAATATCATCTTTTGCAACATGATCACGGATAAAATGATGCTTGATTTCTATATGCTTTTCTATAGAGTGATGCACAAAAAATTTTGACAAACATATAGCACTAGTATTATCACAAAATATAGGAGTAGAGTTAAGAGATAAATCATAGTCGAGAAGTTGATGCATGATCTAAAGAACTTGTGTATAGAAACTTCCAACACCTAAATATTCTGCTTCAGTCATTGACAAGGAAACATAATTTTGTTTCTTGCTATGCCAGGAAACTAGTGCATTTACCAACAGTTGGCATGTGCCACTAGTACTTTTCATGTTGATCTTATAACCTGCAAATAATGTGTTTAACTGCAGTAAGATGGGATTCCTTTGGAGCCGACTAAAACCTTGAACATCTACACAAACTAAACATTATATCTTGTAGACTAGCAGTGAGATATAATAAAGATCCTATCATTCCTCTATACATTGTTTCATCAATACTTTTTCCATTGTTATCTTCTTCAAGCATAGTTGTTGGACTCATTGGAGTCCCAGTGGACTTTGCATTCTCCGTGCCAAACTTCTTTATAAGTTCCTTGATGTACTTGGTTTGGCTGATAAAGATCCCTTTGGAAGACTTTTTGATTTGCAGTCCAACAAATAAAGTTAGCTCTCTCATCATACTCATTTCGAATTCTCCTTACATAGTATGAGCGAATTCTTCACATAGTACAGAGTTAGGACTTCCAAAAATAATATCGTCAACATAAATTTGAGTAATAAGATTACCTGAATTGAGTGCTTAATAAACAGAGTTGAATCGACATTACCTCGTTTGAAACCTTGATTTAGAAGGAAGGAGCTTAATATTTCATACCAGGCTCGGGAAGCTTGCTTGAGTCTGTATAGAGCTTTAGTCAACTTGAATACATGATTTGGAGAGTTTCATTTACAAATCCAGGAGGTTTCTTCACATAAACTTCTTTAGAGATGTATCCATTTAGAAAAGTACTTTTTACATCCATTTGAAATAGTTTGAACCCTTTATGAGCAGCAAAAGCAAGTAATATTAAAATAGATTCAAATCTTGCTACATGTGCAAATGTTTCATCGTAGTTTATTCCTTCTTGTTGAGAGTAACCTTGAGCAACTATCCGTGCTTTATTTCGTACCACTTGTCCGAATTCATTCAACTTATTTCTGAAAACCTATTTAGTTCCTAAAATAGAAGCATTTGATGGTTTTGGAACCAATTTCCACACTTTACTTCTTTCAAATTGATCAAGTTCATCTTTCATTGCTTTGATCCAGTAAACGTCTTTCAGTGCTTCATCCACTTTCTTTGGCTTAAGTTGAGAAATTAAAGCCATGTGAAAGTTGAACTTCTGAGATCTTCTGGTAGTGATGCCTCCCTGTGGATTTCCAATAATTAATTTGTAAGGATATACAGGTTCACTTTTCCACTCATTTGGGATATTTGTGGTTGGTTCCCTTTCCTCAATAGTCGACTGTTCTGTAGAAGAGGATTTTGATATTTCAATGTTCCCCTTAGTTGACTGATTCCACTGACTGGTTGACTCATCTTGACAGTCTTTTCCTACAACAACAGACTTTGGGACACTAGAAATTTCCTCATCTTCAAGAAGTTTTTCATTCCTTGAGCGAGAGTATCAACAAAAATAACATGAATTGATTCTTCAATGCATAAGGCTCTTTTGTTGTAGACTCTATATGCTCTACTTGAGGGAGAATATCCATGAAATATACCTTCATCACTTTTTGGATCCTACTTACCCAGATTATCCTTTCCATTATTGTGAATAAAGCATTTGCATCCAAACGGGTGAAAGTAACTAATGTTGGATTCTTATCATTCCGTAGCTCATATTGAGTATTTTTAAGAAATGGTCGAATCAAACACCTATTAATAATATGACATGTTGTACTCACAACGTATGCCCAGAAGTGGTAGGATAGAGAGTTTTCCACAATCATGGTTCTTGCCATGTTCTATAAGGTTCTATTATTACGTTCTACCATTCCATTCTGTTGAGGCGTCCTTGGGAAAGAGAAATTGTGAGAGATTCCTTGGTCATTGCAAAAGTTTTCAAAAGATCTGCTTTCAAACTCTCCTGCATGATCACTTCTGATAGTGGAAATATAGTATCCTTTTCAAGTTGAACCTTCTTACAGAAAGCATCAAAATTCCTTAGAGATTCACCTTTAGTTACTTAGAAAAATAACCCACGTAAAACGAGAAAAATCATCTACAATAACAAAAGCATATTTTCTACCACCTATACTAGCAATTATAGTTAGATCAAACAAATCCATATGCAAGAGTTGAAGTTTAGTAGTAGAAACAATGTTTTTGATTTTGAAAGATGAACGAGTTTGTTTTCCTAGTTGACATGCATCACAAATATGATCTTTTGAAAAATCTAGTTTTGGAAGACCAATGACAAGATCGTGTTTAGAAAGTTTTTGAATAGTATGAACGCTAGCATGTCCAAGCTTCTATGCCAAACCCAAGGATCACCAATCATAGAAGTAAGACAAATTTGATCACCAAGACTATCTACATTACTGATAGTATATACATTCCTGTCTCTATTACCAGAAAGAATAACTTTACCTAATTCGTCTTCTATAAACCAGCCATGTTTCTTAAAATGAACCTCATAGTCATCGTCACATAGTTGACTGATACTAAGAAGATTGTAAATGAGTTCATCAACTAGGTATACTTCGTCTACATCACATGTTGAGCTTAGAGGAACTTTTCCAACTCCAATTACGTTTCCTTTTAATTTATCTCCAAAGGTAATTGTTCCTCCATCTAATTTGGTGATTGTTTTGAATAATTGTTTGTCACCAGTCATATGTATGGAACATGCGTTGTCAATATACCATTTTCCTATTTGATTCTTCTTGTGGTGTTCTTGTAAAAAGAAGTTACTTGTTTTTAGGTACCCAAGCTTGCTTGGGTTCTGAATGGTTAGGTTTCTGAGTATTAGAAATACTAGAGGATTTAGGTCTCCAGACCCATTTCCTGTTGTCCTTGAACCTGCAATGGTTAGAGGTGTGACCAAGTTTTCCATAATAAAAACATGATGGATTATTGGACTTTTAGAGCCTCTTTCAGCTCTGATTCTATTCCTGTATTGGTTAGTGTTATGACCATTTTTACCACAATGAGAGCAAGCATGTGAATTTTTAGTTCTAATCAAAGGCATATGAGGAACAATCTGATTGGATTTGACAAAACTATGACTGGTGGATTTACGCAATCCATTCAGTTGAAGTTGAAGTTCATTTACTTCATCTTGAAGCATATCACGCTCAATTTCACAGACTTCCAGCTTCAGGACCCAATCTTTCTTCTCTTTGGATTTTTCTGAGTTTATTTAGAACTCTCTCAATATTTTCAAGAGAAATATCAATAAATTCTTGGAGTTCATAACAGTTAGGACATGTAGGAAGACGTACCTCGCTGGTTCCCTCTTCTTCCATAAGACAAAGTTCACCTGAGTCCTCTTCTTCATTTGTTCCTTCATCTGCAATGAGCCCAAGTTCTCCTGAGTCCTCATTTCTATCTTCCTTTATGTCCATGAAACACATACTTGCAATTCCTTCATGGTCAGATTCTTCTTCATCACTCCATGCTCCAAAGGACTTCTTCTTTTGAAAGTTCCTATTGAGCTTCTTTTTCAGTTCAGGACAGTCAGCTTGAATGTGTCCATGTTTTCCACATTCATAGCATCTTCCATCATTTTTGTCATCTTCATTATTCGTCCTTCCTTTTCTGAAGTTTGTTTTACCTCTCCTGTTATTTCTATTTTTCTTCATCATGATTATTACTACTTGAGAGAGCATGGCAATGTTTTCATCTTGTTCTCCTCTTTCCTCTTCCTCTTCATTTTTTGGTTCAGCCACTGTTGCTTTAAATGCAACTGTTTTCTTCTTTTCTTGTTGAATCTACCTGTCCAAGTGAGTTTTCTCAAAGGAAATTAGATCACCTCTAAGTTCATCGAAGTATATCTTATCAAGGTCCTGACATTCCAGAGCAATAACTTTGGGCAGCAAAATCATGGGGAGACTTCTAAATATTTTTGTGACTTGCTCTCTGCTTTTTATTGTTCTACCAAAAGACTTTAGTTCTCAAAGGATGTTGCTGAACCTAGAGAACATTTCCTCTACTGATTCTCCATCCTTCATTTGAAATAGATCATAGTTCCGAACTAGAATATTGATCCTTGTTTCTTTCACTTTGTCGGTTCCTTCATGCGTGACCTCCAGTTTGTCCCACATTTCCATAGTAGTTTCACAGCTTGAGATCTTTTCATATTCTTCTCCACCGATAGCATTATATAGCAGATTTTTTGCTTTGGCATTCACTATTATGACAGTTGATTCTATGACTTGACCATTTTCATCTTTCTTTGGCGGAATTAAAAGATTTCCCTTTTTTTCACACGCCAAATTTTAATGTCATACGACATAGTGTATGTTTCTATACGTACTTTCCAGTGAGAAAAATGTTGCCTGTTGAAATATGGAGGTCGTACCTGAGAGGTTCCTTCTTGAAATAGTGCTTCAACGACTGTGTTTGATCCCATGATCTTTTCTTCACTAGCTGTTAAGCAAAGAATGTGAGCCTTGCTCTGATACCAAATGAAAGTACAAGAGTGGGGGTGAATTGTGGTCTATTAAAACTTGGTTGACTAAGTGTGAGTTTAGTCGACTAGGTTTCGAATAGCAAACAGATAACGTAGAGATGAACCAAACAAATTGAAAGATAAACAAGACACAACAACTTTTATACAGGTTCAGTACCAGTGTGATACTTATGTCCAGTTTCTCTTGGGTCACAAGGTTCTCTTAGATCTTGATAAAACTTTACAATAGTGATGGTTTTAGTTCGTTCACCACCAACAGTGTTTAGCTATAGTAGTTTCGGGATGTTGACATAACTCTCCTTTTGTATTCTAACTCTTCCTATCTTTTATGACACTTGTAAACTCAAGAATACATTGTTTGTACTAAGAGCTAGAGAGACTTAGAAGACAGTGTTTGTAGTTGCGTGAGTCTTCTTCTTGAGATCAGCAGTCTTTTTATAGAAGGTTTGAGAGACGTTGCAGATTGATCTTGATTGAGGCACTGAATCCTCTAAGAGATTGACCCAAGGGGTGCCTCCGAATCCTGCACTTGAGATGGGTTGGATTCGTTTATGTCCTTCTCCTTTCATGTCCTCATTTCATGGAGTGATTTGAGGCTTCGATTTGGTTGGTCAATCTTCTAATATAGTCCTTGAGGAGATGCCTGATATTCTCGAGCTGCACTTGAAATATTTCCTTGTTAGACAACTTTGATGTCCTTTGATTGAGACTGAGATAGCGGAACTAATTTGGTTTCCTTTTTGATGGCTTGACATTCTTTCATTTAGCATCGTCAAAATCTCTTCGATCTCATTTCCGTTTGTTAATGTTCTTACCAGAAAGATTTTCCTTGAAGTGGTGCCTTGATTCCTGTAATCAAATAGATATGATTAGTTTTGCACAATCATCATCATTGAAACTTATATGTAACATCTATGACTTGAAAACGTTGGCTCATGTTCCTCCCACGAACTGTCAAGATGGAAAAAAAGATATATGCCCTCGTATATTCTGAGATTATTCTTTCTTTTAATAGAAAAATACAAAAAACCTTTTCAATTTACAGAATAATAAAATATATAAAACCACTGTTGCAACTCAAGAAATCATAATGTAGTGGACTAACAAAATGCAGATTAAGTAATTCAAATGTCTGACAAATTCCATTCTTTAAGCTGGAAATTGAAATCCCAAATAACAAATACGAATCTATAGCTAAGATAAAACATTGAATGAAGGAAACCTGAGAAAAGGAAATAAATAAATAAAGAATAGGGAAACAATTGTGTGCACACGATGTCGCCATCACGTGAAAGTAAATACATCTATTATATATCATAAAGTGAGAACATTCATTTTAAAATTTAAGAAACGACTGTCTGACTCTCAATTCTTCCGTTTTTCACAGTATGGGGGGTTATTATTATTTTTGTTGTTGCTATTGATATATTATTTTTTTTGGTCTTTTTGAGCCGAGAGTCTATCGGAAATAATATCTTTACTCCTTGAAGAAGTGGCAAGGTCTGCGTACACACTATCCTCCACATACTCACTTGTAGATTTTACTGAATTGTTGTCTGACTTTAAATTTATCTTTTTCTTTCTTGTTTCCTTAATCAGTAATTGGTCTGAATTTTTATTGGGAAGGGACTTCAGTTAAAATAAACATCAAGAGTAGGCAAGTTATTCGATTAATTGTATATAGATCAGGCCGGTCTGGTTGAAATTAAATTCCAACGTGTAGCACTGTTTTACGGTCTTTATTGTGTTACTAATCTGATGTAAAAGTAACCTCTAGAGGACATTCTGAATGTCCCATATTGTTATATCGAGAAACGTAAGGTCGCTTAAACAGATCTGTGAGAGACAATACGTCGAACCAACTCGAACAACAATTCATTAGGATGATGCTATTATTATCTAAAATAAAACCTAAATCTTTATTATTGAAATTCTTAACCACTTAATGGCTGTTCATGATTAGCACTATGTGATTTTTATAAGGGCCCTTACTTGTCTTAAACAACTACTTTCAGCTTTTAATTAATGTGTGGTGTCCTCGCGTGAAGAATCATTACTTTTGTTATAGGGTCAAATATAACCACTTTATTTGTCTTATCTTATGTATACGGTCGAAATCGGGTATGTCCGATTTTGTGGGCTTGATGAGCTGACTCGAAGGCAAGCTCGTGATAGGACTGGTTCGAGCTCGATGGCAGAGTATGAAGCACGAAGATCAAAGCACCCGTTGAGGATCGAGACTAAGTATGACCGACGCCGAGTAACGGAATAACAAGATATTAGTAATCGACCAAAGATCTCGACGGAAATCTCGGAAGGAATTGAACTGCTAACGGTTATTGACATCAATCATGATATTTGTTCCCGTTAAAAATAGCTTCAGAGAACAACATGAGAGTTTGTTTTATGAAAACTAGTTTGAAGAACAAAGAAACAGGACAATTAGCAACTCAGAACATACATGGTTTAGAAAGAAAACACAAATAGGGATAGGGGAACTGGGGGACAAATAAGTCACATAGTAGAAGCAGCCTTGCACACAAATAGTCCTCAGGATAGTGCTATAGGGTTTAGACAATCACAACCTAGTTATCACAGAATGTTCATGCCAGGAATCTAACAGCATTAGATTTAAGGGGTGTCAAACAGAGTCACATATTAGGTCCAGGATTAGGATTTACATAATAACTAAGTATTAGGGGGTATATGCTTATAGTGTTGGGAGTCAGGAAGATTCATGATGGAAACATATAAGGAAAAACAATAGACATGTTAGACTAAAGGGAAAGGGGAATCGCATAGACAAGTAGGCATGCTAAACATAGAAGGGAAAGAGAGGTCACATAGACAAAGCAAATATACTAGTTGCAAGGCAAGCAGTAGAACCACAAATAGGAGCATAAGAGGAAGAACAGGAACCTTAGTACAAACAGAAACACATTGAGTTGGATGCTATAAACTTAAACTAGAAACATACCAGTTAAGAGTAAGAATAGAACATCAAGGTATAGAGAAGTGGAGCAATAGGACAGTAGTATGCAGAGCAATAGAGCAGTAATAAGTTACTCAGTCCTGGATTTCAGCCGAATGAGTAGCCAGAGGAACAAGAGAGAATATGCAGCAAAGCAAGTGAGAGTTCAGAGCAATATGAGTGTTGTTTTGTGTGTATGTATTCGTGTATTTCTTCGTGTCTTCTGCTAAAGAGAGTAGGGTATTTATAATTCTGAAAACGAGTAAAGAAAATAAGGTAAGGAGTAACTAGTCTAACATAATTATGGAAATAATAACCAATCAGTATCAATTAAAGGCCCGGACTCCCTTTAATTAGGGAGTCAAGTTCAAATGGGTCAATCAGAGTTAAATCAGGGGAAGGAACCAACTAGAGTGATTTTACTATAATAAGGGTAGTAAAAGCATGGAGTATGTAATAAAGACCAGGTTCATAACACATCATTAAGGAAAGTACACACTAAGAAACTGATAGCATATTCACAAAGCAAAGTATAAGTTTAATTCTGAAAATTAGTCGAGGGAATCTCGAATGTAATTGAATTCACAGGGAATCAGGCATAATCAAGGAAAGCATCCCACAATCAAGGAAACAATTCGAAAAATCAGTATGGAACATACAAAATCATAGGTTCGAGGAAAATATCACAACTATGCAAAGAGATACACAGAGTCAGTAGAGAGTATCAGATAAACAACCATTAAATCAATAATCAGACCTATTAAACAATAATCATCACCAGAGTTCAGAGAAACCCTAAGCGAGAGGAATAATATAGATTCAGGAACCCTAACCATGAATTAGAGTAAGAAACCAGAGCATATAGAGAGTCTAGAAGAAGTATACAGATTGGTCAAACATAGCAAATAAGACAAACTAAAACCCTAAAAAATTGGGGTTTTCAGTAAGAAGCTTTGAATCAATTGTGTTAACAGAGAAAAGCATCGAATAACATTAAAGCAGAAGTAAAGGAAAATCGATTTTTGAAAGGGGTTTGTGAAACCCTAGTTTTAAAATTGAAAGATCGTTTAAAGATGAAAGTTTTCAGAGAAAGACATAGAAAGAAGATTCATAATACTATAGATCTAAAGTAGATCTAGAAAAATTCGAAAGACATAGGGCTAGGGTTTTGTGAAACCCGGAGAAGTAGTAAGAACCTCAAATACGGCATCGACCTAAGCCGTAACAGGTTGTAATCCTTGCTCAAACAGCCGGGGAGGCCGGAAAGTGGCATGGGACCATGGGAGATGAGTTGGACCGCTCCAGGTTCACCTGAGAGCCCCAGAGTATCACTGGACCGGTGCAAAGTGGGTAGGTAACCAAGAGGTGGTGAAGAAGCATAGCTAATGGTGAGAGAACCGGCCGGAGAAGGTGAACAGAACCCATCGGAGGAGAGAAGCCAAGGAAGCTTCTAGAGAGAGCTAGAGAGTAACAAAGAGGGATAGAGAGAGACGGGGCTTGGGAAATTAGGGGTCGATTGTGGGGTTTGGTTGAATTAATTATGGTAACTTGAATCTAGAACGTTGATCTCGTATGATCAACGGTTCAGATCAAGTATGGGGGTTGGGTCGGGTGCTTAGGACTTGGGTGTTGGGTTGTTGGGTCAATTTGGTTAGGCTGTGGGTTTGGGTAAACAAGACTGAAATTGAAATTAAAAAATGGCTATAAGTTAAATACCCAATTAGAAGTAGATAAATATTTTATAAAAATGACTAATAATTATAAAAAATGAAATTGATGCTTATTAGATTAAGCTAAAATGATTAATTAGTAATTAAAATATAAATTACTAATTATTGAGCAAAATTAACATAGAAATAAGTAATTAGGCTATAATTGTAAAGTTATTGCAATTATAGTCAAATGGTGCCAATTCGGCTAGTTTGTGAAATAAATTCGGTCTTAATAAGACCAAAAAAATGATATATTAAATCACGAAATGTTTTAAAAATTATTTGTAATACAATTTATTATCAATTATTAGAAATAAAACACTAGGTAAATTAATAAAAATGTGGGAAAAATTATAGAAAAATAGAAATTGTTATAAAAACTGATTTTGAAGGTATATATGCAAGTTTAGAATAATTTTGAGGAAAAATTGAGTATCAACAGGAAGCCGGTTCTACTGCCGTTTTATCAACGGTCGGGCGGGAAGAGGAAGATGAAACTTTTTCCTTCTGCGGCACAGTCTTAGAGGTTTTCGCCAGTTGCGTAAGTGAAATAGGGCAAAGGAAGATATCAAATTGGTGGTTCTGGTGAGAATAACGGCGGTTCAACAGGCGGCGATATAAAGAAGATGAGAAGAGTTAGAAAGCTGAGAGATTTAATCAAAGAAAAAGTAAAGTTTGATCCAATAAAGGAGATGGTATTTATAGGCTCACGGCGACGGTTCGGTAGCGCTAGTGGTCGACCGCCAACTGACATGCATTGATGATTTGGGGAACTGAATCGAAAGAACGTTTCGGTCACATCCGTCGCTTACGTCATGAATACGAGGTCATGATCGAGGTATCATGAAATCGAGACTCAAATTGTTTTTTATCATTTTACTCTAAGAAACGCGGGGACTATCTATATACGATCGAAACCGGGTATGCGTGATTTCGTGGGCTCGATGAGTTGACTCGAAGGCAAGCTCGTGATAGGGTTGGTTCGAGCTCGATGGCAGAGTATGAAGCACAAAGATCAAAGCACTCGCTGAGGATCGAGACCAAGCATGAACGACGCCGAGTAACAGAATGACGAGATATTAGTAATCAAAGCAAAGATCTCGGCGGAAATTTCGGAAGGAATTGAACTGCTAACGGTTATTGACATTAGTCATGGGATTTGTTCTCATTATTAGAGTTGTACCTGATTCCTCTACTATATAAAGAGGGACCCTATTCATTTGTAATCAAGATATATTCACTGAAAATAATATACGCGTTGCTCTCTATTTACTTATTACTCTCTACTGTTATTATTGTTCTTACTACTTAATCTCGAAGCTATCTTGAATCGAGGTCGATATATTGCTACAACACTGGTTTGATTTATTTTTCCGTTCAATTAATTTATTTAATTCGTCATTTATCAATTTTTATTGAATCAGATCACGTATCCTTAAAACCACAATACAAGTTTTATTACTCGAATTTTGAGGTAAACATCTTAAACTGTAGATTTTCTCCCCCAAAAACTTATAAAAAACTTACAAGTAAATACTCTACCTTTTATTTTCTTTTTCTCTCTTCTTCATTTGAAGTGTTTTGTAGATCAATGTCTACATTTCTTTTCTTTTCCTTTACATTGAAGTAGTTTCGATGGAAGAAATGTTCGTAAATACATCCCGGGACGTATCTTTAAAATCACAATATAAGTTTAATTTATAGCCGGACGATGTGTGTGTATATATATTTTTATATATATGAAAACCATGTATTATATGCTTAGGAGGATTATGGATAATATTTGGTTGAAGTTGAGAAGAAAAAAAAACTTTGAAGTTGAAGGTGAATGGGAAAGAAAAACCATGTATTTCCCCTCATAATCATATTCTAAAATTATGAGGGGAAATCCAATCCTATTCTAGAATCGTAACTCCGCGTTGAGCAAGCTACGCGTTTCCTGACTTAGACAAAGCATCTTTCCGTGCAAAAATAAAATTATTCAAAGAATTATATTCTGGAATAATA
>ML413230.1:0-11232 GCA_005239525.1 Nicotiana knightiana
AAGTCCAGCATCCTCGGTCTTGTACTTTTTCTCAAGAGCCTTCCATAACTCTTTTGAAGTTTCCATGACACTATAGACATTATACATGCCATCCTCTAAACAACTTAAAATGTAATTTCTGCATAAGAAATCAGAGTGTTTCCATGCTTCAATTACCACAAATCGTTCAGCCTCAGGAGTATCTTCTCCAATGACTGGAACATCCTCCTTGATGTATCGTTGCAGGCTTAGCGTAGTTAGATAGAAAAACATCTTCATCTGCCAACGCTTGAAGTCTGTACCGGAAAATTTCCCGGGTTTTTCTGCCGGTGCCATTGTATGTGCTGGTCTTGACGAAGCAGCAGCACTCGATGAAGCACCCGTTCCAGCAGTACTTCCATTAGTTTGGTTTTCATTCGTCATGTTTCTGTTAAGTTGGAAACAAACAGAACTTTGTTAAATCAGTGAAGTTTTGATATCTTCAAACTGAATACCAAACCAAACATACAACACGTAACAATGGTGAAGTTTTTATATACTTCAAACCCGTACGTTTATTAGTCCGGTAAAGTTTTGATATACTTTAAACCGGACAGAACAATTATTGGAGTAGAAAGCACAAGGCTTTAGTCTCCAAACCAGATATATATAAAACAGTTCAATATAAATTTCACCACAGAAACGTTAATAATAAAAATTCCTTAAGCCTGTTATCTCCTATGTGTTAAAACTCAAAAAATCAGAAGAACTGTTAGAAGAAACAGAAAATATATAAACGATAAGAAATATTCCGAGTCCACAATTTCCTTGTGTGTCCTTAAGGAATTTTAACCCCCTCACAAGTTGCCAAGGTAATGGATTAAATCCTCCCAGGATGAAACGGAATAACCTTCCTGCAACAGTTGCAATACAAACTGCAGGATACCAACAAACTCAAAGAACGGAGCAAGCTCACACTTACGAATTTGAGAGAGAGAGACTGCGAAGTAGAATGCAGTATTCAGAATGGAATTCTCAATTTTTCAGTGTATGGAAAAAGAAGCCATGCCTCAGAATTTATAGGCAACTATTGGAAGAGGTGTGATGTCTGTTCAGGAAAAAGTGTCTGTTCAGGAAGGAAAACAACGTTCAGCAAAAGGCAGCATTTTTGGATTTCAGTTAGTTCCGTTGATGAACTAACTGACATTTAATTTAATTATTAAATAATTAATTAAATAAACTTTGTCCAAAAATAATTTTATCGAGCCGAAGCCGAGCGAGCGACGACGACGGCGTGAGGATACATCCTCTTCAACTCCTTTTAAGAGCTCTAAGAAGTGATCTTATATTTATAGACACAAGTGTAGTTGTCTTTTACCAATGTGGTACAAAGTTCATGACAAAAGCTCACTTGATTCAAATTTTCATTTCCCTCCATTTTATTTCCCACCATTTCCCAATTCACGCTCTTAGACTTTTAAGCCCAATGCTTAAAGTCTTTAAGCCCAATGCTTAAAGTCCAACAGGTATAATCAATGGTAATATAGAGTACCCGAGAGATGAAAATACCTACAAAGGAAAAACTTACTTTTTATTCATCCTCCATCTGTCAAGGGTGAGAGTGAATGTGTAGAGTCAGATTCAGAATTTAAGTTTTATGGGTCCAACGTCTAAAATTTTAGTATTAAACTCATTATTTGTAAAATTATGAATTCATATGAGCTCTAGTGCACTGCATGCAGGGAAATAGTCAGATTTAGCTCATCAGGTGCATTATACTATTACCGCTCTACTCTACAATTGTATCCCTGGGACGGTTCAGAGAAAGGTAGCAAAGACTGCTTTATGACTCAAAAATTTTTAATATAGTGAAATTTATGATATTGTTTTCATTTTTAGACGATGTTAATTTGTGGGGAAAAAATCTTTATAAATAAATTTAGAAAAAGATTGCCTACTTTTTAATAATAAAATTATTTTAGAACTTTAAATTACTGAAATTTTTATATTAGTAAATAAAGTTTGTTTACTACAATATGTTGCAAACGCTTGACTAATATCTTATTAACTTGGAGTATCCTTACCGATTTTTATTTGAAGTTAAAGACTTTATGTCTTTAAGAATACTACACTATAAACGACAAATATGAAGGGGAAAAAGGCAATACAAATTCTTTGCATGTACGTATATATGTTCTATTAAAAAAGATTAATGCGCGTATTCACTATATGAATGAATACAAAATTTTTAGGTAATAAAAGTTACAAATTACAATTTTGTCTTAGATAAAGTCATTTTTTTAAAGGATAAAAAAAACGAACAACATTTCGTTAAAAAATTCGTGTTTTTAATATAGTATAGATATATATAGATACGATTCCTTCCTTTCGTTAGGAGAAATTGGATCTTCAATGGGAGTTCGATTTGTTCTCTCCCTCGACTATTTGCCTCAGCTTTCACATGGCTTTTTGAGCTATGTCACTCTGTCTCCTTGTGACGGTACTACTCACTGTCTGAAGCTAAGAGATCGTTTGGCACCTTCCATTAGAGAACCTCTTTAGGTATATATTTCCTTAATGGGTAAATTCATGTTATCCAAATTATTGAGTCATTGGCTTCATATGCCGGATAATAAACTTAAAATGCTCAAAAGTAAATAAAAAATAAATATAATCAATTCATCGGGATAAACGATGAAAGCATACAAAGTACTAAGTGTGTGTCATATAGATTAATTGGAGAACGAAAATTATTTCGAATTAATTGAAGGTAAACATAGAGTTCTATTTAACAGAGTATACCAAGGTTTTGTTGTTAAAGTAAAACAGTCAGTTTAAGGATGGTTAGAATTATAGGTCTCGAGTTCATTTAATCATATTGTAATAAGATACCCCCAACCGTTGTCTTCATCGCCCACGCAACCTCAGTTCCATTCCCAAAAATCACATTAGGTAATATTTCTATTTTCACGTTGAAGACAACGCAATACTATCTACTTAGGGCGTGAAGCGTGTGATGAAAAACAGGTATAAACGGCGGAAACAAATAGCTATGATCACTTGCATGTAATATAGACAATACATAATCACAGATTATAATCCAACATAAAATCGATACTTATCTTTTGAAGCGTGACCGCGATCGTGAAAAGACCTTCAAGCATGAGCAAAAATCATCACGAGATCATACTCCAATTCTACAGTTTTCTATTGTATTACCCAAATAATATCCGGTAACATCAATTTCGTGTGGACGAAATTTTTAGGAAAATATGGTTGAAAATTTCGACCACCATGACTGCTTCTCTAGGTGGAAAACCTTATGTATTTATAGCACAAGTTTTAAGGGTTAAAACCCTTTTCCAAGACCTGTTGGGTTTTCCTTTCCACTAGAAAAAGGATTCCTTTATTTCCTTTTATATAGGCACAGCACGGACCATAAAATTTATTAACGAGACTTCAAATTATGGAATTAATTTCTAATTTTTGAAATTAATATCCACCATAATTAATTACGAATTATTCCACTAAAAATTCGTAATTGCACTCCTTATTCAATTTCGAAATTCATCCATTAAATCTTATTGGCAGAATACCTAGACAGACACTTAAACTATCAAAGAAATTTCACTTGAACACCTCAACTAAGCCATTTTCCAACGCAATCTGAGGGTGTCACATGTATCCAGAGAGGGAAATAGATTAGCAAACCATCTTGCTAACTATGCCTTGGACAATGGAGATATAGAGAGCCATGACTTCGGGGAGTTAGACTCAGAGGGCAGGAGGATCCTAAATGATTGAAGAGATTGTGATCAGATTGAAGAGATTGGGAGATTAAGGGAACAATGCAATCTGAGGGTGTCACATGTATTCAGAGAGGGAAATAGATTAGCAGACCATCTTGCTAACTATGCCTTGGACAATGGAGATATAGAGAGCCATGACTTCTGGGAGTTAGACTCAGCGGGCAGGAGGATCTTAAATGATGATAAATCACAATGCCCATACCTGAGGGTGAAGGTTACAAGAAACTGATTACTGGAGAAGGGAGAACAAAGTGGAAGTCCAGGGAAAATAAGGCTGTAGATCACCATGTTCAAATCAGTATAGAGGAGGACATGGTGATCAATTTTCACACTAACTTGGTTTGCTTTTTAAGCTGAGTTTGTTGCATATCTAAGGGATCTCTTGTTGGTGGTATTAATGCTCTGTATTCATTCCAAAGGAGAAACCTTCGAGTCATGCAACAACTCAGTAGCATGGAGATTTATAAACAAGGAATACTTTGCAGCAGCACCTAAAGGATATGTTCTTAGGCAAAGGACTTTAAAAGACACAAGGAGAATTTTTATGAAAATGGAGGCAAACAGGCATCGACTGGGTGGAACATATGGACTTCTACGAGACAAAAAAGGGCAATACCCTGATAGAACAAGATAAATCCATTCACAGGAAGGCCCCAACCAAGGATTACATGCTCACTGGAAGTTACACAAAAATGGAATCAAGGATGGTGTATCGTAACACTGTCCTTGGTTCTACTATTAGATATGGTTCTCTGACTATGGACTCTTGGTATTATAGGATTCATATGGCAAGATGGACACATTGTACAAGCAGGACAGAAAAAGAAAAATGCGTAACAGAGGGAAGCAAGAACAGAAAATGCAAGGAGAAGCACCAGAGCTTTACGTGGAACACTGTTGCCTTACTAAACATCACAGATTCAGTATACTACCATTGAGGTCGAGCACTAATTGGATTTTAGCATGATGAGCTGTTGGTTATACAACTCTACGCAGATACAAACAGTATATGGAAAACAATGGTGTAGTTGGATATTTTTAAGTTTGTTCGCTTTAAGGGTAGATTCAATGTTGATACCAAAATTGGGCTCAATAGACCCAAGATTGGTAATAGGATATATGTAATAGTAACCAGATCTTATCATCTCACTCTATGTGAGATAACATCGTTATTTGTTACATGCTTTATTAGAAATAAAATAGCTACTAGGCACACAGCCAAGTAGTATAATTTGTTAAAAAAAAAAAGCCATTTTCCAATGAAACAATTTTACTGTATTTTTATTGCACTAGTTTAACACGTCCGACCTGAGCTTAGAAAAAATTTTCACGCGTGTGATTACGCGCTTCCAGCATGGATAATCTAACCAATTAAAAATTGACACATTTTTCACAATGACACATAGGTTATTTCATCGGCTTAATTACCCTATTCCTAATTTTAACCCTCTTTATAAAATCCTAAAACAACAAACGACCAAAAAAGCCCTAACTCCCAAATTCAACTCTAGTAAAATCCGCCGAAAGCGATGCATGTCCATTGATTTGCTTCGTTTTCGTTCGATATTGAGTGGTAATTAGTGCCATAGGTAAATATCTGTTCGATTTGTTTGATTTTGTCCAAATATGTGCTTGAAAAACGATCATTAGTCGGTGTTGTTTGGGTGAAGTGCTGCTTGATTTCAAAATTGAAGTGCTGAAAGGGTAAGTCTTTTTAGTGTTTGTACTATTGTCTTTTTAGTGTTTGTACTATTGTCATTTTAGTGGTGGGCTTCTGTGGGAGTTGAGACTGATTTGGGACCACAATTAGGGTTTTTTCTAAAGAAATTTGGGAATATTAAAATAGTGATGTCAGACTTTATTGTTGTTAATTTTCACCATGGTGATAACTTTACCCTTGACCATGACTCGAAATATGTGGGGGAACAGGATGTGTTAATAGCTAATGTTGATAAAGATCACTTTTCTATTCCGGAACTATTATATTACACTAAAAAAATGGGATATCCTACAGTGAGTGGCTTCTATTACCAAGACCCGACAACTAAGACTTTTGTCTATGTAGATAGTGATGCACAATTATTGAATATTGTGTCTAACCTTGAAAATGGAGATGGTTTACATTTGTATATTCAACATATTGTTCTAGACCCTGAGGTAGTGGATGATGTGGAACCTACTAGACTTATTGGTGGTCCAGAAATATGTTAAGTGAAGTGAATGGTGCATCTGGGGAAACAAACACAGAAGAGAAGGAAGAGGTTGCTACTGAAACTGAAGTTAGAGGAAATGTTGTTGATGAAAGTGAAGTGAGGGAAGAGGTAGCTGTTGAAACTGAAGTTAGGGAAAATGTTGTTGATGAAAGTGAAGTGAGGGAAGAGGTAGTTGCTGAAACAGAATAGAGGGAAAAGGTTGTTGCTGAAAGTGAAGTGAGGGACAATGTTGTTGATGAAAGTGAAGTAAGGGAAGATGATGTTACAGACCTTGATGGTGCTATTTCAGATCTGGACAGTAGTAGTGACTCAGAGTTTGATGTTGTACCAAAAGAAGATGATAGTGATGCTGATGAAGAGTTGATAGTTGTTAGGAATGAAAAGAGAACCAACCTAAAGGCTAGAAGAAGGAAAAAACCAACTGTTCATGTAGAAGTACCTCTAGGAGAAGGAAAAATAGATAGAGGTTTTGAAGATATTGGCAAGAACAAGGCAGACAAATATGCTGGTAAATTAGGAGGGGATAAGGACTATGTTGATAGTTCTGATATATGTAGTGATTATTCTGATGATGAGCTAAATGTGGAAGCTGAAATTGGTGTTGACTTGCCAAGTAGAAGGAAGAGTACAAAGTTAAGATATGATCCAGATTGTGTTGTGGCTATTTTTGAACTTGGCATGATATTTGAGAATGTCAAACAATTTAGGAAGGTAGTGACTGACTATGCTATTGAATACCATGCACAGATGAAGCTTAGACCTAATGAGGCAAATAGGGTGAGGGTGAAATGTAAATCAAAGATTTTCCAGTGGGAGTTATTTTCAAGTCTTGGCAGGGATTCAGGGAATTTTATAGTTAAGAAGTGTCATCCTATTCACAAGTTCACTCCAATGAACAAAAACAAGATTTGTAATTCTAAGTATATTGCTGACAAATTCAGAGATAGGATCACATCTCAGCCCTATATTAGGATCTGGGAAATACAAGAATTGGTTAGAGACAAATTGGGTTTATATGTTGGTAGAACCATCTGTTACAAGGCAAAACATATAGTGCTTAGGAAGTTTATGGGGGATTGGAAGATGAAGTTTGCTAGATTATGTGACTATGCTGATATTATTGAACAAACCAATCCTGGTAGTACTTGCTTGGTCAAAACTGACAGAAATTCAGAGCCTGGAAAGAATCTGTTTAAATACTTCTATGTCTGCTTTGATGCATTGAACAAAGGCTGGTTGGAAAGATGCAGGAAGATCATTCGTTTTGATGGGTGTTTTCTAAAAGGAGCATGTAAGGGTGAGTTGTTGGTAGCTATTGGGAAAAATGGGAACCAACAAATATATCCCATTGCATGGGTTGTGATATACAATGAGTCAAAATCATCTTGGAGTTGGTTTATAAGCAACTTAATAGCTGACTTGGAGTTGGGAGATGGAGCCGGATTAACAGTTATGTCTGATATGAAAAAGGTACTTTACTTCATCTCATTTATGTTTCTGATTTCTGGTTCTGTTTTAGTTTTCTGTTTCTGAGTTTTGTTTGAGTTCTGTCGACATTCTGTTTCTGAGTTCTGTCTACATTCTGTTTCATCTACATTCTGTAGGGTTTGGTACCAAGCATTCAAGAGTTACTACCAAATTGTGAGCATCGAATATGTGCTAGGCACATATGGTCTAACTGGTCCAAAACTTGGAGAGGTGAGGAGATGAGAAAGCAATTCTGGAGGTGTAAGGCCAGTTTTGAGGTGAAGTTGAAAGAAGAACTGGCTGCTTTGGGAAAGCTTGGAAAAGGTATATGTGAAAGCTTATTGAAGTATAACAAAGAGTATTGGTGTAGAGCTTTTTCCTTGAACACTCTAAATATGATATTGTAGAAAATAATAAGTGTGAGACCTTTAATTCTTGGATATTAGCAAGCTCTCTAAGCAAGGAGTATAGCAAGCTCTCTAAGCAAGGAGTTAAGATGACATGTTCAAAATGTCATCAAGCAGGCCATAACAAATCTACATGCCAATCAAGGGTATGTTGTAATAATTTTCACCTTTTTAGTCACTTAAAATGCCAACTTATATATGTACTTTCTGGAATTTTTAGGGTGGAATGGGAGAGTCTACTCAAGCAACTTAACAAAGCCAAGAAATTCAAGCAACTCGAGAATCTACAACAACTAATAGGAGCAGTGGCAGAGGAAGGGGAAGCAGTGCTAATACAAGCATAACCAGTGGCAGAGGAAGGGGAAACAATGCTAATACAAGCACAACCAGTGGCAGAGGAAGGGGAAACTACATTGGTTTTAGCAGGGGTGTATTTCCAAATTCACCTCCACCAACCGCTCTTAGAAAACTTACTGTTGGGGTTAAAAGAACAAGAATAAGAGGTGCTGAATCTGCAACACCATCTGATGGACACAAGAGGTCAAGAAATGTTGGTTTTGGATGTTACACCAACCCTACAACTGGAATGACTATCATTAATGTAAGGACTATCTATTCACAACTTCAATTTTTTATTACTACCATTTGTTAAAACTGATCTATGTGCTTTTTATGTCAATTTCAGCCAGGTAGTTCGGGTGAAAGAGTTGTACCATATGGGACTAAGGTTGTAAAGGATACCAGTGCAGTCAATATCGATCTTGGATTTAAACCTCCTGGCCTTAAGTTTAAAGGTAAAAATGCTATAACTACTTCCCAACTACAACAACTAAGTGCAAACAAGAGAAGCCAAATTGGATCTTCAGCAACTACCTCTTCATTTGCAAGTCCAGCGCCATAGTTGTGTTAGGATTGTGATATTTTGGGTTTCCGTTCATGTATTTTTCTAAGTATCCAAATGTGGATTGATTATTGTGTCTCTTTTGGTCAGTTCATATATATTGCTAGTTGTTTGGAATTGCTGTAAACACTAGTTATGAAATGTAATTTAAATGCCTCAGTTGGTAGCATTCTATTTAAATGCGATTTAAATGCCTCTGTTTAGACACTTTAGCTGGAATGCAATTTAAATGCCTCAAGCATTCTGTTTGGTAGCATTCTGTTTAAACCAACACTTTAGTTGGTAGCATTCTGTTTAAACAAATACATTCAGTTTTGTATGCATTCAGTTGGTAACATGAAACTGCAGAAAAATTGAAGGCAGAATACATAACAAACTGCATAATACATAACAAACTGCAGAATACATAATAACAACGTGCAGAAGTTGTTTCATTTCATTGAAGTAAGGCCACATGCCACAATTACATCCAAACAAACTAGATACACCTAAAATATATCTACCACCACTACAAACTGCCCACAAAATACTCGAACTACCAGCAAAACCACAACAACTTCAATGATTAACGACATAGTAGGAAACCCAACAATCAGCATTGTTATTATAATAGAAGCCAATTTCATCCTCCTTCTTCTTGATCGTGCCCTTTCTTCTTCAAAATCTTTGACCCTATTCAGTAAACCCCAAATTACCCTATTCGCTTGGCTAGGAAACTCGTCGTCAACCCACTTAAAATAATTACATCCACCTTTGCCCTTCAAAAAAAACATTCAAACTAAAATCAGAAAAAATAACATGACTAAAAATTAATTAATTGTAGTTAATTATCACTTACCTTTTCAATTTTGTATCCATAGAACCTCCTTCTAGGATAAGATGGAGACCATAAAGTTTTCAGTTGACATTCATGACCACACCGACATGAATGGACTCTTGATTTGAGATACATAATTGAGAGCTTATTAAGCCAAGATTCGAACACAATTTGGAGAGAAGAACATAAATTTTAAACAAAATCAAGAAAAGGGAGAAGAAATAGGACTGGATTTTGAGGGAATGGTGAGAAATTATGGCTGGATTTTGAAGGAAAGGTCAAGAATTAGGGCTGGTAAGAGAGAGGAGGGGTCTAATTATATTATTGGAGAAAAGAGGGATTTTACCGTTTATTGTACCGTTGATAGGCTTATATTTCTGCTGCTCACGCGCTCAAATGCAGTGATATTCACGTTATATGCCATAGTCAGTCGCAGTAATAAAGTGGTGCAATAAAAGTATAGTAAAAGTGTTTAATTGGAAAATGGCTTAGTTGAGGTGTTCAAGTGAAATTTCTTTGATAGTTTAAGTGTCTGTCTATGTATTCTGCCAATCTTATTTAACTCCCCATGTTAAGATTCAGATACTAATCAATTAAATTAAATTACTGATAATTTAATTTATTGATTATTTCCTTTAGACTTTCGCTTAACTTATTTTATGTGTCGGATATAAAATCCACCGGCCGGATTTACACATGAAAACTTATAAGCTTTCATAAAGGTGTATCATCAATCTCTAAACTGAGACATGAATTCCATCAACTAACTATTATTTTGCTAATGTACATTATTATTATCCAATTTACCAGGCATATTGACCCACGAAAGAATCTGGCCTTTTAGCAAATCAAAACAATAATAATATACACAACTGATAATAATTATATCAAGATTAAGAGTGTAAGTACATTTAATGGCTAGAGAATTTATTTTATTAAGTCAGTATAAAATACTTATCTCTACTTGGTCCGTTCAATATGTGCGCATGTGATTTTTCACCTACTAAATACACCTACAAATTTGCTAAATAATTTAATTTTTTAGGTTTCTGTTGAATTTCAGTGTCTATTTCTTAATTACTTATGATCATAATTCATCCTTTAAAATCAATGAAATATACTATAATAACAAAAATATTTATTATTTGGCACAATCAGGTTTTGATAATTGGTTGCATAATTTAGTCCTTTTACTAAGAAAATTATAAAATTTGTTCTTTAAATAATTATGGGTATTAAACTAAATGATTTTACTTTTAATTAACTCATCAATTAATTTATAATTAGACAAAACTAAGTTAAAGTTAGTTAATACTTTTAAAAGTTTAAATTAAATAGATTAATTAACTTAAATTGGCCAAAGGAGGTTTAAAATTGGACCTGGGCCAAATTACCCAGGCCCAAAATCCCTTCTCCTTAACACCAAATCCGGACCAGCCCAAACCCCTCACCCGACATGCCCCAGCTTAACCAAAACGACGTCGTTTTAGGCCCAGTTCAATCCCAACCATTGATCTGTCTATGATCCAACGGACCGGAACTGGCCATCCTTTCCGTATTTAAGTGTCCAAACCCCACCCCATACCCCCATTTCGATCCGAACCCAACCCCAACCTCAAACCCTAGCCGCCCTATCTCCTTCATCTCTCTCAAACTCTAA
>MDKJ01065574.1:0-20310 GCA_005239525.1 Nicotiana knightiana
ACTAAAACCAAACTCTAAATTCTAAAAGTTATTATTTCTCATATTTTCACATAAAAGCTTTCCAGTTTCACAGACGGACTGCACACGCAAATTGAGGTAATTAAAATTAGTTTTTTTTTATATATAATAATCCTAGAACGGAGTCTTAATTCATAAAATGACCCGTTGGGTAATCACAATCTCCACCTCTAAAACAAACGTTCGTCCTCGAATAGACATAGAAAATTATCTGAATTGGCGAACAAGTGTGGATATTTACTCTGCATGTCCGAATCGGACTCCCAAGTAGCTGCCTCAACGTGCTGACCTTTCCACTGCACTCGAACTGAAGGATAGCTCTTAGACCTCAACTGACGATCCTGCCGATCTAAAATGGCTACCGGCTCTTCCTCATAAGCCAAATCTTTGTCCAATTGGAAAGAGCTGAAATCTAACACGTGGGACGAGTCAGCATGATATTTACGGAGAATATATACATGAAATGCCAGATGAAATGAGGATAACCCTAGAGGCAACGCAAGTCTATAAGCTACCTCCCCCACTCTATCAAGAATCTCAAATGGTCCGATATACCTAGGGCTCAACTTGCCCTTCTTCCCAAATATCATGACACCCTTCATGGGCGATACCCGAAGTAATAGTCTCTCTACAACCATGAATGCCATATCCCGAACCTTATGATCGGTGTAACTCTTTTGCTTAGACTGAGCTGCACAAATTCGGTCCTGTATAATCTTGACCTTATCTAAGGCCTCTTGAACTAAGCCTGTACCCAATAACCAAGCCTCTCCCGGCTTAAACCACCCAACTGGCGATCTACATCGTGTACCATATAATGCCTCATAGAGAGCCATCTGAATGCTCGACTGGTAACTATAAGCGAACTCCGATGACGGCAAGAATTGATCCCAAGAACCTCCAAAGTCGATAACACAAGCGTGGAGCATATCCTCTAGAATCTGAATAGTACGCTCGGACTGACCGTCAGTATGAGGAGGAAATGCTATGCTCAACCCAACTCGGGTACCCAACTCTCGTTGAAATGGCCTCCAAAAGTGCGAGGTAAACTGTGTACCTCGATCAAAAATGATAGCCACAGGCACACCGTGAAGGCGAACAATATCTTGAATATATATCTCCGCCAACCGCTCTGAAGTGTAAGTACTCGCCACTGGAATGAAATGTGCTGATTTAGTCAGCCTATCCACAATAACCCAAATGATGTCGAACTTCCTCTGAGTCCGTGGGAGTCCAACAACGAAGTCCATAGTGATACGCTCCCACTTCCACTCAGGAATCTCTATCTACTGAAGTAAACCACCGGGTCTCTGATGCTCGTATTTTACCTGTTGGCAATTCAAACAACGAGCCACATAAGCAACAATATCCTTTTTCATCCTTCTACAGTAATAGTTCTATCGCAATTCTAGGTACATCTTGGCAGCACCTGGGTAAATAGAATACTTAGAACTGTGAGCCTCCTCAAGGATCAACTCACGAAGGCCGTCAACGTTCGGCACACATATACAACCTTGCATCCTCAAAACACCGTCATCTCCAACTGTAACTTTCTTGGCACCACTGTGCCAAACTGTGTCCCTAAGGACCATCAAGTGCGGGTCATCATCCTGCCGATCTCTGATACACTCGAATAAGGAAGACCGAGCAGCTGTACAAGCTAGAACATGATTGGGCGAAATATCCAACCTTACGAGCTGATTGGACAAAGTTTGAATATATGAAGCTAACGGTCTCTCACCGGCCGAAATAAATGCAAGGCTGCCCATACTTACTGCTTTCCTACTAAATGCATCGACCACCACATTGGCCTTTCCCGGATGATACAGTATAGTGACGTCATAATATTTCAATAACTCTAACCATCTCCTCTGTCTCAAATTAAGATCCTTTTGCTTGAACAAGTACTGGAGGCTACGATTATCCGTGTAAACCTCACATGACACTCCATAAAGATAGTGCCTCCAAATCTTCAACGCGTGAACAATGGCTGCCAACTCTAAGTCATGGACCAGATAATTCTTCTCATGAATCTTTAACTGCCGAAACGGAATAGCTATCGCCCTGCCATCCTGCATTAATACTGTTCCAAGCCTAACACAAGAAGCATCACAATATACCATGAAAGATCCTGAACCTGATGGTAACACCAATAACGGTCTGAAGTCAAGGCTGTCTTGAGCTTCTGGAAGCTCGCCTCACACTCATCCGACCATTTAAATGGGGCACCTTTCTGAGTCAGTGGATGAAGTGGCTGCTATAGACGAGAACCCCTCCACAAAACGACGGTAGTATCCCGCCGAACCCAAGAAGCTCCTAATTTCTGTGGCTGAAGTGGGTCTAGGCCAGTTCTTGACTACCTCTATCTTCTTAGAATCTACTTTAATACCATCTGCCGATACGATGTGACCCAAGAAAGCTACTGAATCTAACCAGAATTCACGCTTTGAAAATTTTGCCTACAACTGATTGTCCCTCAAAGCCCAGAGTGCTATACGGAGGTGCTGTTCATGCTCCTCCCGACTGCGGGAGTATACAAGAATAAATCATCAATGAACACAATTACGAAGGAATCCATATAAGGCTTGAAAACTCGATTCACCAAATCCATAAAGGCTGCTGGGGAATTCGTCAAGAAAAATGACATCACCAAAAATTCATAGTGCCCATACCTTGTCGAAAAGGCTGTTTTGGGAACATCGGATGCCCTATTCTTCAGCTGATGATAACCCTATCTCAGATCAATTTTCACAAACACACTGGCACCCTAAAGCTGATAAAAAACACCTGCACCCTGAAGCTGATCAAATAAATTATCAATTCTCGAAAGTGGATACTTATTTCGGTAGTAACTTTATTATACTACCGATAATCTATACTCATTCTCATTGATCCATCCTTCTTCTTTACAAACAATACCGTTTCACCCCAGGGCGAGACACTAGGCTTGGCGAAACCTTTATCAAGTAGGTCTTGCAACTGTTCTTTCAATTCTGGTAGGGACATCCGGTATGGAGGAATAGAAATGGGCTGAGTGCCCGTAGAAACATCAATACAAAAATTGATATCCCTATCGGGTGGCATTCCCGGTAGGTCTGCAGGAAACACTTTAGGAAATTCCCGAACAATGGAAACTGACTCTATTGAAGAAATCTCGGCATCCGAATAAAAAATATGAGCCAAATAAGCCAAACATCCCTTCTCAACCATGCGACGAGCCTTGGCATAAGAAATCACTCTGCTGGGAGAATGACCAGGAGTCCCTTTCCATTCTAACCGAGGCAATCCCGGCAAATCTAATGTAACTGTCTTGGCGTGACAATCCAAGATGGCATAATAAGGTGACATCCTATCCATGCCCAATATGAAATCAAAATCTACCATGTCATGAAGCAACATGTCTACACTAGTTTCAAGACCCTCAATAATGACTATGCAATAACGATATACACAATCTACAACAATAGCCTCCCCCACCGGCGTAGACACATAAACAGGGGCACTCAAAGAATCGCGGGGCACAATAGAATACGAGGAAAAATAGGATGACACAAAAGAATAATTATACCCCGGATCAAACAAAACTGAGGCATTTCTATTGCAAACTGAAATGATACCAATAATGACAGCATCGGAGGACTCCGCCTCGGGTCTAGCTGGAAATAAATATAATTGGGGCTGGGCTCCATAACCCTGAAGCATGTCTCTAGGACGACCTCGAATGAGCGGACCTCCACCTTTAGCGGCCTGGCCTTCACCCCTAGCGGCCTGATCTCCACCTCTAATGTCCTCTACCTCTGGTTACCTGACCCCTACCCCTGGCTGGTTGGGCAGGCGATGTTGGAACTATATCACGAGAATTATGATACTGAGAATTATCCGACGAACGAGGACAATATCTGGCAATGTGCCTTGGGTTACCACAAGTGTAACAAGACCTCAGTTGCTGAGACTGCTGGCCGGCCAACTGACCCTGTCGACCAGTATGACCACCCTGAAAGCTCTGGAGAGAGGGTGCACCGATAGGAGCTGATGGTGCACTGTAGACTGGATGAGTAGAAGGAGGCATATAATAACCGCGACCACCTAAGGTACCATGTGAAGCCTAAAGTGTTAATGGGAATGGACTCTGCTGAAACTAACCCCGGCTCCAGATGAGGCACCACTGAAACCACCGGAATGGTGAGGCCTCTTGTCTGATCCCTGACCTCCCATCCCCAGGACCGACTCAAACCTCCTGGCCACATTAGGCACATCCTGAAAAGAAATCTTGGTCCATGTCTCCTTAGCCATCTGCAACTTAATGGGCTGAGAAAGACTCTCAATAAATCGTCTGACCCTCTCTCTCTTTGTAGGCAACAAAAGAATAACACGTCCATCCAAATCCACAAAACGATTCTCATACTGGGTCACAATCATGCTGCCCTGCTGAAGTCTCTCAAACTGACGACGCTTCTCCTCTCGAGTAGTAACAGGCCAAAACTTCTCCAAAAAGAGATGAGAAAACTGATCCCAAGTCAAAGCAGGCGACCCAACTGGTCTACATCAATAATTGAGCCGAACCACGAACTAAATATATACTATAAAACTACCCCAGGGTCTGGAATCACAATTCACGAACTACTAAGAATACTACAAATAATGGGCTGAAAGAAATAATGTTTCTCTTTCGAATGTAGTAAAACAGTCTCTATAAAACTAAGAGAAGACTTCAGGAATCTGCGGATGCCAGCAGATCTACCTCAAGTCTCCGAACAAAATGTGCAGCTACTGATATCTCCTAACCTTGGTCAGCACCTAGATCTACACAAAAGAGTGCAAAGTGTAGTATCAGTACAACCGACCCCATGAGTAAGTGTCGAGCCTAACCTTGGCGAAGTAGTGAGGAGGCTAGGACAATACACCACATAAAACCTAGACATAGAAATCATGCTAACAAGAAATAATAGCAATTAAAGAATGTAAACAACAATATAGGGAATTTTCAACATAAGGAATGAGGAAAACAATAAGGCAAACACATATAGTGATCAACAATAATTTTAGCAATTAAAGATAGAAAGTAAACTTGCACGACATCACCCTTCATGCTTTTACTCTCAGCCTCACCAAATAATAAATAGAATATACGGCATCACCCTTCGTGATTTTACTCTCATCCTCACCAGATTATAATTAAGAATTGCACGGCATCACCCTTCGTTCTTTACTCTCTTCCTCACCTTATAAATAAATCATGCACGACATCATCCTTCGTGCTTATCACTCTTCCTCACAATATAATTAAGTCATGCACGGCATCACCCTTCGTGCTTTACACTCTTCCTCACAATCTCATCAAATCATCAACAACATAAAAGGAGATTTCACGAGAAACAGTATTTCATCATAATTTCTATCATCATTTAATATTTTAATCTCAACCCAATGATCTCAAAGGAACTTCACTAGAAATCAATATTTCATCACGGTTACTATCATCATTTATCATTTCAATCTCAACTCAATGTTCTCAACATTTCACTAACAACAATAATCACAGATGATGGGCTTTAAGACAACCAAAAAAACAAGAAAGAACATTTACTTGCATGGTATGACCTGACCACAACGTATAGGTACTCGTCACCTCACCTGTACATTGGATTTAACAAACAAATAGGTAACAAGTAGTCATACAATACCTATTCCCTCAAGCTAAGGTTAGACACAACACTTACCTCAATTCCGCAGGCCACTCACTGCACAATTACCGCTTTTCTTTTCGAATTCACCTTCAACACACTCGAATCTAATCATAATTAGTTTAATATCATTAATTAATGCTAAAGGATCCAACATTACTGAAAAATTATGGTTTTCCTAAGTTTTCTTAAAAAAAGTTAAAACCCGACCCCAGGCCCACTTGGTCGAAACTCGGGGTTCGGACCAAATTCCATTTATCCATTCACCCCCGAGCCCGAATATGCAATTAGTTTCGAAATCTGACCCCGATTCGAGGTCAAAGTTTGATTTTTACAAAATTTCCTAATTCTACCCAAACCCTCAACTTTTACCATG
The DNA here is from genome assembly GCA_005239525.1 of Nicotiana knightiana. Classification (NCBI taxonomy): domain Eukaryota; kingdom Viridiplantae; phylum Streptophyta; class Magnoliopsida; order Solanales; family Solanaceae; genus Nicotiana; species Nicotiana knightiana. The sequence continues at coordinate 6,079 of MDKJ01065574.1, forward strand.
AAAATTCTTGATTTTGGATTGAAAAGTGATGAAAATCATTGGGTAATTGAAAGAGATAAGTTTAGAATTGATTACCAATACTTTGGGGATGAACATTGATGAAGAAAATTGTCTTTAGGTCTTCTTAGTTCGGAAATATGGAGAAAATGGGGCTGGGGGTTCTAATTAAGTGAACCCACTGCCCGACCCTCGCACCTGCGGTGCTTGGGTCGCACCTGCGGTGCTTGGGTCGCACCTGCAATAATCGCACGTGCAGAAGGCTTTCGCTTATGCGAAAATGGACTGAGCCTTAGGGGGCCGCACCTGCGGAAGGTTCTCCGCTTCTGCGGTCCTGTTTCTGCGGAGGAAATCCCGCATCTTCGGAAGAAGGGGACCTGGGCTTGAGTCGCACCTGCGGGTTCCCGCTCGCATCTGCGAGCTCGCACCTGCGGCCAAAGGCTTGCATGTGTGAGCACACCAGAACTGGTGCACTAATTGTGTTTTCCTAAGTCCAAATACTCCGTAGCCTATCCAAAACTCACCCGAGCCGTCGGGGCTCTAAACCAAACATGCACGCAAGTCTAAAAATATCATACGGACTTGCTCGTGCAATCAAATCATGAAAATAACATTTAAAACTTTGGATTTAACCTCAAAACTCATCATTTTTCTCAAGAACGCTCAACTTTCACTATTTCTCAACCGGACGTCCGAATCACATCAATTCAACTCCGATTCTTACCAAATTTCACAGACAGAATGTAAACATCATAACAAACCTATAGCGAGCTCCAGAACCAAAATACGGACCCGATACCAATGATTTCAAACATTAATTCATTTCTTTATTTCATTAAAAATCCAGCAACATAATTTCTTTCAAAAATTTATTTCTAAGGCTATGGACCTCGGAATTCAGTTCCGGGCATACGTACAAGTCCTATATTTTACTGCGGACTTCCCGAGATCGTCGAAACACAGATCCGGGTCCGTTTACTCAAAATGTTGACTCAAGTCAACTAAAACCAAACTCTAAATTCTAAAAATTACTATTTCTCATATTTTCACATAAAAGCTTTCCAGTTACATGCTTGGACCGTGCACGTAAATTGAGGTAATTAAAATTAGTCTTTTTATAGATAATAAGCCTAGAACAAAGTCTTAATTCATAAAATGACCCCTTGGGTCATCACAATGCCAAGGCTCGTCGCATGGTTGAGAAAGTATGTTTTGCTTATTTGGCTCATATCCGTGATTCTAATGTTGAGATTTCTTCAATAGAGTCAGTTCCTATTATTCGTGAGTTTCCTGAGGTATTTCCTGCTAACCAGCCGGGGATTCTACCTGAAAGTGATATTGATTTTTGTATCGATGTGGCTCCTGACACTTAGCCCATTTCCATTCCACCATATCGGATGGCCCCACCAGAATTGAAAGAGTTGAAAGAACAATTGCAAGACCTGCTTGATAAGGGTTTTGTTAGTCCTAGTGTCTCGCCCTGGGGTGCACCGGTTTTGTTTGTAAAGAGTAAGAATGGATCGATGAGGATTCGTATATATTACCGACAGTTGAATAAAGTTACTATCAAAAATAAGTATCCATTGCCGAGAATTGATGATTTATTTGATCAGCTTCAGGGTGCCAGTGTTGTTTCGAAAATTGATCTGAGATCGGGCTACCATCAGTTGCAGATTAGGGTGTCAGATGTTCCTAAAACAGCCTTTCGGACAAGGTATATGCACTATGAATATTTGGTGATGTCTTTTGGCTTGACTTATGCCCCAGCAACCTTTATGGATTTGATGAATCGAGTTTTCAAGCCTTATCTGGATTCCTTCGTAATTGTGTTCATTGATGATATCCTTATATACTCTCGTAGTCGGGAGGAACATGAACAACACCTCCGTATAGCACTCCAGACCTTGAGGTATAATCAGTTGTATGCAAAAATTTAAAAGTGTGAATTCTGGTTAGATTCAGTAGCTTTATTGGGTCACATCGTATCAGCAACGGGTATTCAGTTAGATTCTAAGAAGATAGAGGCAGTCAAGAACTGGCCTAGATCCACTTCAGCCACGGAAATCAGGAGCTTCTTGGGTTTGGCGGGTTACTATCGTTGTTTTATGGAGGGGTTTTCATACATAGCAGCCCCGATGACTAAATTGACTCAGAAAGGTGCCCCATTTAAATGGTCAGACGAGTGCGAGGTGAGCTTTCAGAAGCTCAAGACGGCCTTAACTTCAGCACCGGTGTTGGTGTTACCATCAGACTCAGGTTCCTTCACGGTGTATTGCGATGCTTCCCGAGTCGTACTTGGAGCAGTACTGATGCAGGATGGCAGGGTGATAGCATATGCGTCTCGACAGCTTAAAGTCCATGAGAAGAATTATCCTGTTCATGGCTTAGAATTGACAGCCATTGTTCATGCATTCAAAATTTGGAGGCACTATCTTTATGGCATGCCGTGTGAGGTTTTCACTGACCATCGGAGTCTCCAGTACTTGTTCAAGCAAAAGGATCTAAATTTGAGGCAGCGGAGATGGTTAGAGTTACTGAAGGTGTCACGACCCGAATTTCCCACTGTCGGGACCATGATGGAGCCTAATGTTGAACCCGCTAGGCAAGCCAACGTAAGTATTCAATTTATCTTATTCCTTTATTATTACCAAAATAGTATGCGTAAAGACAACACTAACATAGATAGAAGTACAAAATGGAGCAAGGTATATAAACTCAATGTATGCTTTTACGAAATTTCACAAAATCCAATCCCAGAATTTTAGAGTCACAAGCTCACGGACTATCTACGAATAATACATATAACGGTCTGAATGAAATAAGTACATCTGTTCTGAAATAACTAGAACAAAATACAAAAGAAGTAGGAACGGACGCCAAGGCCTGCGGACGCCTGCATGACTACCTCGGGGTCTCCACTGGACTGAAGGCAGCAACCTCGATCTACGGTCTGTAAGGTCCTATACCGGGATCTGCACAAAAGTGCAGAGTGTAGCATCAGTACAACCGGCCACATGTACTGAGTAAGTGCCGAGCCTAACCTCGGCGAAGTAGTGACGAGGCTAGGACACGACAACCAAAATCAACCTTTGTAGTTTAATAGAATACAGAGAAATATAATACAACAAGAGATAAACAGTTAAGCATAAGAGAAAAGGGGAACATGCTGAGGGGAGGAAATATCAAATAATGGAAGTAACGAGGTAAGGCATAATTTAGATATCAATATAAGCAACAGAATAGTGATACGAAAACAAGTGCACGACACCACCCTTCGTGATTTTACTGTCGTCCTCACCATCAGAATCAATATATTCGGCACGGCATCACCCTTCGTTGTTTTACCTCACAATATCATGGCACGCATTATCCTTCGTGCATTATCTCTCATATCATGGCACGGCATCATCCTTCGTGCTTTTACAATCACAATATCGGCACGGCAACACCATTCGTGCATTAACATTCACTCAAAATCTCATGCACGGCATCACCCTTTGTGCTTTTACACTCTTCCTCACCCAAACACATCAAATGATAGCAATCCAACAAGGAACAAATAACAGAGTAAACTGAAATAAATCATAACCTCCCGACAAGGGAGTCAACATTGGAATTAATACCATCCCTGCAAGGGTAAACAGCTATATCCAATCTCACTTAGTACATAACTTCACATAAAAATCTTCAACTGAAAACTAATACCCAACACTACTCAATATCAAGGAATTTCCACCAAACATGGATAACTATAAGGTGAAACTCAAATATTACTTACGAAAAATCACATAAATCACAATATTCGACTCACGGGCATACTTGACACCAACGTATAGGTACTCGTCACCAACTTATAGGTACTCGTCACCTCACATATACATTGAACATGATACTTACACATAGCAAATAGGACACAACGCCTATTCCCTCAAGCTAAGGTTAAGCCAAACACTTACCTCGGATTCCACGACCAAACTCAAGCCTCGATTACCGCTTTCCCTTTTGAATTTGATTCCAATTCACTTGTATCTAGACATATTCAACTCAATAACATCAGTAAATGCCAAACAATTCCATCCCAACACTTAATTATAGGTTTTACATCATTTTTTCCAAAATGTCAAAAATCGATCCCGGGCCCGCTTGGTCAAAACACTAGGTTCGGACCAAAACCCGATCACCCATTCACCCACGAGCCCGAATATGTAACTAGTTTCAAAATCCGACCTCAAAACGAGGTCTAAATTCCAATTATTCAAAAAGCCCTAACTATACCCAAATCCCCAATTTTATAACCTTAAGAACATGATTTAGGCCTAGAAATCTAATGGGTGTTAATGGAAAATGAAGAAAATGATATTAAGAACACGAACCTATGATTTGGTGATGAAATCCCTCTTCAAAAATTGCCCTAGGTCGGATTCTGTGGAAGGAGATATGAAATTATGGCTATTTTCCGTTTTTGACACTGTTTTAAACCCCTGGACATACCCTTTACGCGATCGCGAGGAGTCTGTCGCGTTCGCGGAAAATTGTGGCCAAAAGACCTACGCGATCACGATAAGCTGTTTGCGTTCGCGATGGTCTATCATCCCTGACCACCGCGTTCGCGAAGAGCAACATAAGGACTCCCCCAGCCCTCCTCTAGTACACTATGCGATCGCGACCAAGACCTTGCGTTCGCGTAAAAGAAACCCCTCTCCAACCCAGCTTGTGCACCGCGATCGTGTGTGTTGTATCGCGATCGCAAATAGAAAATCCTAGGACACCAGAAACAACAACTCATACCAGATTTTTCTAAGTCCGAAACATCCCGATGCCTATCCGAAACTCACCCTAGCCCTCGGGGTTCCAACCCAAACATGCACACTACCCCAAAAATATCCTACGGACGTACTCGTGCGATCAAATCGCCAAATTAACATCTTAAACAACGAATTTAGCATAGAAATCAAAGAAAAATCTCAAAACTTTCAAAGTTTCAAATTTTACAAATACAGGTCCGAATCACATCAAACGACCTCCGTTTCATACCAAATTTTACAGACACAACTCAAATATCATATTGAAGTTGTACTAGGCTCCGGAACCAAAATACGAGCCTGATACCATAAATTTCAAATATAACCAAATTTTCAAGAACTCTTATATTTTAAGTAAATCAATTTCTTTCAAAAATTTATTTCTCAGGCTTGGGACCTCGGAATTCGATTCCGGGCATACGCCCAAGTCCCATATTTTCCTACGGACCCTACGGGACCGTCGAATAAGGGGTCCGGGTCCGTTTACCCAAAATTTAAATTCAATATTAAGGCCAATTTAGCATTTTTCTCGGTTTTTCACATGTAAGCTTCCCGGATATACGCCTGGGCTGTGCACACAAAACAAGGTGACATAAAAAGAGGGTTTTAAGGCCTCGGAACACAGTTTTGACTTATAAAACAAGGGATGACCCTATTGGGTCATCACATTCTCCATCTCTAAAACGACCGTTCGTTCTAGAACGGACATAGAAAAATACCTAAATCAGGGAAAAGATGGGAATAACGGCTCCGCATATCAAAATCGGACTCCCAGGTGGCTGCCTCGGTAGGCTGACCTCTCCACTGGACACGAACTGAAGGATAACTCTTCGATCTCAACTGACGAACCTACCGGTATAATATGGCTACCGGCTCCTCCTCATAGGTCAAATCCTTGTCCAACTGGACACTGCTGAAATCTAACACATGGGCTGGATCTCCGTGGTACTTCCGAAGAATAGACTAATGAAACAACGGATGCACAACTCATAAATTCGGTGGCAACGCAAGTCTGTAGACCACCTCTCCCACTCTGTCAAGAATATCAAATGGACCAATGAATCTAGGGCTTAGATTTCCCTTCTTCCCAAATCTCATCACGCCCTTTATGGGCGACACCCGAAGCAATACCCGCTCCCCAACCATGAATGCCAAATCACGAACTCTGTGGTCGGCATAACTCTTCTTCCTGGACTGAGCTGTACGAAGACTATCTTGGATGATCTTAACCTTATCCAAGGCATCCTTCATTAAGTCCGTACCCAACAACCGAGCCTCTCTGAATGCTCATAAGGAGCCATCTGAATGCTCGACTGATAGTTGTTGTTGTAGGAAAACTCAGCTAATGGAAAGAACTGATCCCAAGAGCCTCCAAAGTCAATGACATAAGCTCGTAGAATATCCTCCAAAATCCTAATAGTACGCTCGGACTGTCCGTCCATCTGAACTCAACCCTCGTGCCCAACTCACGCTGAACTTCCCTCCAAAAATGCGAGGTAAACTGCGTACCTCAGTCAGAAATGATAGACATGGTAACACCATGAAGACGAACAATCTCCCTTATGTAGATCTCTGCCAATCTCTCCGAAGAATAGGAAAATGCCACGGGAATGAAATGCGCTGACTTGGTCAGCCTATCTACAATGACCCTTACTGCATCGAACTTCCTCTGAGTCCGTAGGAGTCCAACAATGAAATCCATGGTGATGCGCTCCCACTTCCACTCAGGAATCTCAATCTGCTGCATCAATCCGCCAGGTCTCTGGTGCTCGTATTTTACCTGCTGACAATTCAAGCATCGAGCTACATATGCCACAATATCCTTCTTTATCTTCCTACACCAATAATGCTGCCGCAAATCCTGGTACATCTTTGCGGCGCCCGGATAGATAGAACACCGGGAACTATGGGCCTCCTCTAATATCAACTTACGAAGTCCATCCACATTGGGTACACAAATACGACCTTGCATCCGTAAAACTCCATCATCACCAACTGTAACCTGCTTGGCATCCCCATGCCGGACCTTATCTCTCAAGACACACAAATGAGGATCATTATACTGCCGGTCTCGAATACGATCAAATAATGAAGAAAAAGAAACTATATAAGCTAGAACATGACCGGGCTCAGAAACATCCAATCTCATTAACCGATTGGCTAAAGCCTGAACATCCAAGGCAAGCGGTCTCTCTCCGACCGGAATATAAGCAAGACTACCCATGCTGGCTGGCTTCCTACTCAAAGCATCGGCCACTACATTGCCTTTCCCCGGATGATATAAGTTGGTGATATCATAGTCTTTAAACAGCTCCAACCATCTCCTCTGCCTCAAATTCAACTCCTTCTGCTTGAACAAATATTGCAAAATCTTGTGATCTGTGAACACCTCACAAGACACGCCATATAAATAATGCCTCCAAATCTTCAGCGCGTGAACAATGACTGCTAACTCCAAATCATGAACAGGATAATTCTTCTCGTGGATCTTCAACTGACGCGAATCATATGCAATAACCTTGCCTTCCTGCATCAACACTGCACCAAGTCCAACCCGAGATGCATCACAATACACAGTATATGGCCCTGAACCTGTGGGCAAAACCAACACCGGTGTCGTGGTCAAGGCTGCCTTGAGCTTTTGAAAGCTCGCCTTACACTCATCTGACCACCTAAACTGGGCACCCTTCTGATTCAACCTGGTCATCGGGGCTGCAATAGATGAAAAGCGTTCCACAAACCGATGATAGTAACCTGCTAACCCCAAGAAACTCCGAATCTCTGTAGCTGACGTGGGTCTAGACCAATCCTTGACTCTTGAAATCTTCTTGGGATCCACCTAGATACCCTCTGCTGATACAACATGACCCAGGAAAGCAGCTGAGCTCAACCAGAACTCACACTTAGAGAACTTAGCATATAACTGACTGTCCTTCAAAGTCTGAAGAACGACTCGAAGTTGCTGCTCGTGCTCCTCCCGGCTTCGGGAATAATTCAGAATATCATCAATGAAGACAATCATGAAGGAATCCAAATAAGGCCTGAAAACTCAGTTCATCAAATCCATTAAAGTTCCTGGGGAATTTTTCAACCAGAATGACATCACTAAGAACTCATAATAACCGTACCGAGTGCGAAATGCTGTCTTAGGGACATCGGATGCCCTAATCCTCAATTGATGGTAGCCAGATCTCAAATCGATCTTCGAAAATACCTTGGCCCCCTGAAGCTGATCGAATAAATCATCAATTCGCGGCAATGGATACTTGTTCCTGATGGTAACCTTGTTCAATTGTCGATAATCTATACACATTCTCATCGACCCATCCTTCTTCTTAACAAACGACACTAGCGCACCCCAAGGCGAGACACTAGGCTTAATGAAGCCTTTATCAAGAAAATCCTACAACTGTTCTTTCAACTCCTTCAACTCTGGCGGGGCCATATGATATGGCGGAATAGAAATGGGTTGAGCGCCTGCAGCCAAATCAATGCAAAAGTCAATATCCTTGCCGGGTGGCATACCCGGCAGGTCTGCAGGGAACACCTCTGGAAACTCACGGACTATGGGCACAGACTCCATAGAAGGAACCTCGGAACTAGAATCACGAACACAAGCCAAATAAGCCAAACACCCCTTCTCCACCATGCGCCGAGCCTTCATATATGAGATAACCCTACTGGAAGAATGACCAAGAGTCCCCCTCCACTCCAGTCGAGGCAACCCCGGTAATTCTAATGTCACGGTCTTGGCATGGTAGTCTAGTATGGCATGATAAGGCGACAACCAATCCATCCCCAAAATAACATCAAAATATACCATATCCAGGAGCAGAAGATCTACACTGGTCTCAATACCCCAATAACCACTACACATGAACAATAGACACGATCTACTACAATAGAATAACCCAACAGTGTAGACACATATACAGGAGTACTCAGAGAATCACGAGGCATAACCAAATAAGGAGAAAAATAAGATGACACATAGGAATATGTGGACCCTGGATCAAACAAAACTGAAGCATCCTTGCTGCAAACTGAAACCATACCTGAGATAACTGCATCGGAGGCCTCAGCCTCAGGTCTGACTGGAATAGCATAACATCGGGGATGGGCCCCACTAGTCTGAACTACATCACTAGGACGACCTCCTACTGGCTGACCTCTATCTCTAGCAGCCTGGCCTCCACCTCTAACGGCCTGACCTCCATCTCTAACACCTCAACCCCCACCTCTAGCTAGCTGAGCGGGCGGTGGAACACCTGGTACTGGAACCATGGCACGAGAACCCTGGTGCTGAGAACTGCTCGAGGTTCAAGGGAAAAATCTAGCAATGTGCCTCTGATCACCACAAGTATAAAAAGCCCTTGGCCGCTGAGGCTGCTGACCCTAAAAATGACCCTAACGACCTGAGTAACCACCCTGAAAACCCTAAATCGGTGGTGCACTGATAGGAGCTGATGGTGCACTGTAGGGCAACTGATCAGAATACTGCATATGAGAACCACAGCCACCTAGAGCAATGCGAGAAACCTGATGTGCCGAATGAAACGGCCTAGGAGAATGGCCCCTACCCAAAGAATCCCTGCCTCCATATGAGGCGCCACTGAACCTGCCAAAATGACGGGGCCTCTTGTCAAACCCCTGACCACCCCCCTACAAAAGAACCATCTCAACTCGTCTGGCGATATTGGCTGCATCCTGGAAAGAAATCTCACTCCCTGTCTCTTTGGCCATCTGCAATCTGATCGGCTGAGCTAGTCCCTCAATAAATCTCCTCACCATCTCTCGCTCGGTGGGAAGTATCACAATAGCATGCTGGGCCAAGGTAACAAATCTAGTCTCGTACTGAGTGACGGTCATAGAGCCTTGCTGGAGATGCTCAAACTGCCTTCGTAGATCCTCTCTTTGAGTGATCGGAAGAAACTTCTCCAAAAATAGCTGAGTGAACTGGGCCAAACTCAAGGTCGCTGATCCAACTGGTCTGGCCAAACAATAGTCTCTCCACCAAGTCTTGGCGTGACCTGACAGACGAAAGGTAGAAAAGTCAACCCATTGGTCTCCACTATCCCCATGTTCCATAGAACCTCGTGGCAGCTATCCAAATAGTCCTGGGGATCCTTTGAAGATGCACCTCTATAAGTAGTAGTGAAAATCTTGGTGAACCTGTCCAATCTCCATAAAGCATCAGCAGACATAGCTGCTTCATCACCGGTCTGAGCCATAATACCCGGCTGAACTACCTCAACTGTGTGAGCTACTGGAGTCTGAAACTGAGGAGCTAATTGCTCCGTAATGCAAGTAGCGGGAGTCTGGGATCCTCCCCCAGCCTGAGAGATGGCTGGTGCTGGAGGAAGCAAACCTGTCTGAGCGACACTCTCCATGAGGCCCACTAGACGGACTAGAGCATCCTGGAGTACTAGGGTGGTAATGAACCCCTCGCGGACCTGAGCTGGCCCAACCGGGACTGTCTGGGCAGGAGCCTCTTAGCAAACTCTACCTGAGGCTCCGCCATTGGGGCTGCTACTCAGGGCTGAGCTCTGCCCCTGCCTCGGCTTCTAGCACGGCCTCGTCCTCGACCTCGACCTCGACCTCGTCCTCGCTCTCTCGTAGGAGCTACAACTAGAGGCTCGGGCTGTTGACAGTGGATGAAGAAGCACGTGTCCTCGCCATCTGCGAGAGAATAGCATAGAAATTCAGATAGCATTTAGAATTCAAATCGCACGACCGAGAAGAACAGATGTGAAGTCATTCCTAAACTCTGCAGCCTCTGGGGGATAAGTACAGATGTATCCAAACCAATCCCTCAGACTCTACTAAGCTTGTCCGTGAATTTGTGAGACCTAGGCAACCTAGTGCTCTGATACCAACTTGTCACGACCCGAATTTCTCACCGTCGGGACTGTGATGGTGCCTAACGTTGAACCTGCTAGGCAAGCCAACGTAAATATTCAATTTATCTTATTCCTTTATTATTACCAAAATAGTATGCATAAAGACAACACTAACATAGATAGAAGTACAAAATGGAGCAAGTTATATAACCTCAATGTATGCTTTTACGAAATTTCACAAAAACCAATCTTAGAATTTTGGAGTCACAAGCTCACGGACTATCTACGAATAATACATATAACGGTCTGAATGAAATAAGTACATCTGTTTCTGAAATAACTAGAACAGAATACAAAAGAAGTAGGAAGGGACACCACGGTCTGCGGACGCCTGCAGGACTACCTCGGGGTCTCCACTGGACTGAAGGCAGCAACCTCGATCTACGGCCTGTAAGGTCCTACACCGGGATATGCACAAAAGTGCAAAGTATAGCATCAGTAAAACCAACCCCATGTACTGAGTAAGTGCCGAGCGTAACCTCGGCGAAGTAGTGACGAGGCTAGGACATGACAACCAAAATAAACCTGTGCAGTTTAATAGGATATGGAGAAATATAATACAACGAGAGATAAACAGTTAAGCATAAGGGAAAATGGGAACATGCTGAGGGGAGGAAATATCAAATAATGGAAGTAACGAGGTAAGGCATAATTTAGATATCAATCTAAGCAACGGAATAGTGATACAAAAACAAGCACGACACCACCCTTCGTACTTTTACTCTCATCCTCACCATCAGAATTAATATATTCGGCACGGCATCACTCTTCGTGCTTTTACCTCACAATATCATTGCACGACATTATCCTTCGTGCATTATCTCTCATATCATGGCACGACATCACCTTTCGGGATTTTACAATCACAATATCGGCACGACATCACCCTTCATGTATTAAAATTCACTCAAAATCTCATGCACGGCATCACCCTTCGTGCTTTTACACTCTTCCTCACCCAAACACATCAAATGATAGCAATCCAACAAGGAACAAATAACAGAGTAAATAGAAATAAATCATAACCTCCCGGTAAGGGAGTCAACAGTGGAATTAATACCATCCCGGCAAGGGTAAACAACTATATACTATCTTGCTTAGTACATAACTTCACATAAAAATCTTCAACTGAAAACTAATACACAACACTAAATATCAAGGAATTTCCACCAAACATGGATAACTAGAAGGTGAAACTCAAATATTACTTACGAAAAATCACATAAATCACAATATTCGACTCACGGTCATACTTGACACCAATGTATAGGTACTCGTCAACTCACATATACGTTGAACATGATACATACACATAGCAAATAGGACACAACACCTATTTCCTCAAGCTAGTGTTAAGCCAAACACTTACCTCGGATTCCACGACCAAACTCAAGCCTCGATTACCGATTTCCCTTTTGAATTTGACTCCAATTCACTTGTATCTAGACATATTCAACTCAATAACATCAATAAATTCCAAACAATTCCATCCCAACGCTTAATTATAGGTTTTACATCATTCTTCCTAAAAAGCCAAAAATTGACCCCGGGCCCTCTTGGTCAAAACACGAGGTTCAGACCAAAACCCGATCCCTTTTCTCATTCATAGGTACTCTATATTGCTGCTCATGTCTTCTCTGACACTTATGTCCAATAACTTGACATTTATCACAAAACTTTGGCTTCCAATCATAAATGATTGGTTGCAGGAAGGTTCTCCTATTTGGATCCTCTACATTTATTTCATCCAGTAGAGGTTTGTTCACATCAACTTCAATTATCATCCTTGCATAGGAGACTCTTAATTGCTTAGCAGTACACTCATCAGCATACATAGGAGATCCAATTGAACTAGCAATCCTACTTAATGAATTAATCCCCCAGCAATTCAATGGAAGTTTAGGAAATCTGATCCATAATGAAATTTCTGTAGGGAATTCCTTCTCAAAATCAAAATATGTTGCCCATTGCTTAAAGATAATAGGTCTATTATTGATTGTATATGGCCCATAATATGGAATCTCCTGCATGTCTTCTTTCGTCTTAAACTTGATGATATAATATCCACCCTCATGCATATACAGTTCTGATTCTGGGATAGCATTCCAAGATACCTCTATATATCTCTTCGTTACATTATATCCCGGCAAATCTCCAAGTACATAGGCAATTAACGCCCCTTTCCACTTTTCAGTTTCTCTGTCAACTTCTTCCATATCCAACTGAACAATTATTTGACCATTGAACTTAGGGTGGAATATAGGTTAGGGAATTACCATTTTCTGTCGCTCTATTCTTAGAAAATAGGTTTACCCACATTGATTTCTCCTCCGTCTGTGGTTTCTCCTTCCTCACATCAACTGATGTTACTTTTTCGTTGGTTTGTGCCTTTGAAGTGACCCCAATTTCCTTTGGTGCTTCCAGTTCTATATTTGTTTCTTCTGAACTCATTTGGATCTCTTGCATGTGTCAAGCTGAAGCTTCTCCTTGATTCCTTTCTGAAGACCCCCTTTATGCATGTGGGGATATTATCACATCTTTCTCAATTTTCTTTGGATCTGCATTATGATTCCCAGGTGTACTTCCAAAATTGATGATCGGTATTGAACATTATGGAGTGGTAATGTATTTGCCAATACGGAGGATTCTTGTGAAATTGATTGTATTAAACCTTCATACATATTTTTAATAGATAAAATTTTATTAATTTTAAAATTAGAATATTAAAAATTAGTATATACGATATTGTAGTCCAAAAAATAAGTTATTGTAGTTATGTCATTTTCCTATGAGTTCTTCCATTTAATATTTTAGGGCTATTTTGGTTTATTAATATTGTATTTATGCTTTTATAATAATATATGTTCTCCTTTTTCAAAATCGAACTGGACAATATAAAACATTTCCAAATTAGTCCAAATAATAAGTTATTGCAGTTATGTACTTTCCCTATGAGTTCTTCCATTTAATATTTTAGGGCTATTTTGGTCTATTAATATTGTATTTTGTGGTTTTATAATAATATAGGCTCTCATTTTCTAAATATATTTGGATGATATAATACATTCTCAAATTAAATTAGTAATAGGATATTATAATATGTTTCCAAATTAAATTAGTAACATGACATTATAACACGTTTTCAAATTAAATTAGTAATAGGAATTTTTGAGAAGTATATCCTAAAATTAATAGGCTTACATGACTAAAAATATGTCTCTACCCGAAAGTAATTATATTAAAAAGAAACATAACAGGATACATGCTAAAATTATTAGGTAACAAAAGGAATGCTAATAGATACATAATATTAGTATAATTATACTAATAAGATTCCTAAATGTATAATATTATGTCCTAAAACTAATAAGATTATAAGGCTAATATCTAGAATTCCGGTTATGTCCTTTAGTTATGAGTTATTATGCTCAATATTATAAGATTATTTTTTTAAACCGACATTGTATTCATGATTTTATAATATATATATATATATATATATATATATATATATATATATATATATATATATA
>ML413237.1:0-11531 GCA_005239525.1 Nicotiana knightiana
CCGGACATACGTCCAAGTCCCAAATTACGATACGGACCCACCGAGACCATCAAAACACGGATCTGGATTCGTTTGCTCAAAATGTTGACCGAAGTCAACTTAAATGGTCTTTTCAAGAAATTTTTTATATTTTAGCAATTTTTAACATAAAAGCCTTGCGCAAAAATGAGAGATTGGAGGTTTCGAAACACAGAATGAAGGTTTAAAACTCTAGATGACCTATTGGGTCATCATATTCTCCACCTCTAAAACAACCGTTTCTCCTTGAAACGACATAGAAAAGTACCTGGACTGGTGAAAAGGTATGGATATCTACTCTGCATGTCCGACTCGGAATCCCGAGTAGCTACCTTGACGGGCTGACCTCTCCACTGCACTCGAACTGGAGGATAAATCTTAGACCTCACCTGTCGAACCTGTCGTGCTAGAATAGTCACCGGATCCTTCTCATAAGTCAAATCCTTATCCAATTGGATTGGGTTGAAGTCTAACACATGGGACGGATCTCCGTGATACTTCTGAAGCATAGACACATGGAACACTGGATGGACTGTTTATAAACTAGGTGGAAATGCGAGCTTGTAAGCCACCTCACCCACTATTTCCAGAATCTCAAAGGGTTTGATGTACCTAGGGGTCAATTTGCCATTCTTTCCGAACAATCACACCCTTCATGGGTGAAACCCAAAGCAATACTCTCTCTCAAACCATGAATACAACATCACGAACTCGACGATCGACATACATCTTCTGCCTGGATAGAGTTGTGCGAAGTTGATCTTGAATAATATTGACCCTACCCAAGGAATCCTGTACCAAATCTATACCCAACAACCGAGCCTCCCCCGAATCGAACCATCTAACCGGCCCATCTGAATGCTCAACTAGTAACTGTTGTTGTAGGTAAACTCTGCAAGTGGAAATAACGGATCCTATGAACCCCGAAGTCTATAACACAAGCGCGGAGCATATCCTCTAATATCTGAATAGTGCGCTCGTGCTATCCGTGTGTCTGAGGACGAAATGTTATGCTCAACTAAACTTGTGTGCCCAACTCACATTGTACAAGTCTCTAGAAGTGCGAGGCAAACTGTGTACCTCGGTCAGAAATGATAGACACATGCACACCGTGAGGACGAATGATCTCGCGGATGTAGATCTCAGCTAACCGCTCTGAAGAATAGGAAACTTCCACAGGAATGAAATGCACTGACTTGGTAATCTTGTCCACAATAACCCATATCGCATAGAACTTTCTCTAAGTTCATGGGAGGCCGACAAAAAAATCCATAGTGATACGCTCCCACTTCTACTCAAGAATCTCTGACTTCTGAAGCAACCCAGATGTCCTCTGATTCTCACACTTTACTTCCTGACAATTTAGACACCAAGCTACATAAGCAACAATGTCCTTTTGCCGCAAGTCCCGATACATCTTGGCAGCACCCGGATTAATATAATACCGGGAACTCTGGCCTCCTGAAGAATCAAATCACGAAGTCCATCTACATTAGGCACATAAATACAACCCTGCATCCTTAAAACTCCATCATATCCAACAATAACCTGTTTGGCATCATTGTGCCGCACTGTGTCCCTAAGGACAAGAAAATAAGGGTCATTATACTGCCGCTCCCTGATATGCTCAAACAAGGAAGACCGAGCGACTATACAAGCTAGAACACGGCTGGCCTCAAAAACTTCCAACCTCATGAACTGATTGGACAAAGATAGAACATCCGATGCAAACGGTCTCTTACCGAATAGAATGTACGTAGGGCTACCCACACCGCCGCCTTTCTACTCAAGGCATTGGACACCCCATTGGCCTTCTCGGGATGATAGAAGATGGTGATATCATAATCTTTCAATATCTCCAACCACCTCCTATGCCTCAAATTGAGATCCTTTTGCTTGAACAGATACTGAAGACTCCGATGATCCGTGAAAACCTCGCACGATACGCTATAAAGATAGTGCCTCCAAATCTTCAGCGCATGAACAATGGGTGCCAACTCCAAGTCATGGACATGGAAATTATTCTCATGCACCTTCAACTGATGTGATGCATATGCTATCACCCTGTCATCCTGCATCAATACTGCATCGAGCTCAACACGAGAGGAGTCACAATACACCGTATAAGACCCTGAACCTTTGGGCAACACCAACACTAGTGCCGTACTCAAAGCAGTCTTGAGCTTCTGAAAGATCTCCTCACACTCGTCTGACCATCTTAATGGGGAACCCTTCTGGGTCAATATGATCAAATAAGGCTGCTATAGATGATAACCCCTCCTCAAACCGATGATAATAACCCGCCAAACCCAAGAAACTCCGGATATCCATAGCTGAAGTGGGTCTAGGCCAGTTATTAACTACCTATATCTTCTTAGGATCCACCTGAATTCCCTATCCCGATACGACGTGCCCTAAAAAAGCGACTGAGTCTAACCAAAAATTGCACTTTGAAAATTTGGCATATAATTGGCTATATCTTACAGCTTTAAGTATGATGCGAAGATGCTGCTCGTGCTCCTCTCGACTGCGGGAGTTGATCAAGATATCATCAATAAACACAATCACAAAGGAATCCAGGTATGGCTTAAACACCCGGTTCATCAAATCTATAAATGATGCTGGGGCATTCGTCAACCCAAATGACATCAGTAAAAACTCATAATGCCCGTACCGAGTTCAGAAAGATGTCTTAGGGATATCAGATATTCTAATGCTCATCTGATGGTAGCCATACCTGAAACCAATCTTCCAAGAAAACCTTGGCACCCTGAAGCTGATCAAATAAGTCATAAATCCTCGGCAATGGATACTTGTTCTTGGTGGTGACTTTGTTTAACCGTCGATAATATATGCACAACCTCATCGATCCATCTTTCCTCTATATGAACAATACAGACGCACCCTAGGGCNATGCACAACCTCATCAATCCATCTTTTCTCTATACGAACAATACAGACGCACCCTAGGGTGAGACACTATTTCTAATAAAGCCATTATCAAGCAAATCCTACAGCTGCTCCTAGAACCACGAACATAAGCCAAACAAGCTAGAAACCCTTTCTCGACCATATGTCGAGCCTTCACATAAGAGATAACCCTGCTGGTAGAATGGCTAGGAGTCCCTGTTTACTCTAATCGAGGCAACTCGTCCAGGCTAAGGTCATCATCTTGGCATGACAAACCAATATAGGATGATAAGATGACAACTAATCCATACCCAAGATGACATCAAAATAAACCATATCGAGAAGTAGGAGATCTACACTAGTCTCTATACTACCAATGGTAACCACACACAAACGATAGATACGATCTACAATAATAGAATCTCCCACAGGTGTGGACACATACACAGAAGCATTAAGGGAATCACGAGGCAAAACCAGATAGCAAAAAAATAGGATAACACGTATGAATAAGTAGAGCCCGGATCAAATCGAACTGAAGCATCCATATGGAAAACTGAAACAATACCTGTGATAATAGTGTCAGATGACTCAGCCACAAGCCTAGAAGGGAAAGCATAACATCGGGGCTGGAGTGCCACCATCCTAAACCAAATCCCTAGGATGACCTCTGACTGGCTGGCCTCTACCTCTAACTACCTAGCCTCCACCTCTGGCTGCCTGAACCCTGCCTCTAGCAGGCTGAGCAAGCGGTGAAGCAACTGGTGCCCGAACTTTGGCACGAGAACCTTGTTATGAGCTTCCCGGTGCCTGAGGAAGAAATCTATAAATGTGCCTCAGGTCACCACAAGTATAACAGGACCTCGACTGATGTGACTGCTGACGTTGAAACTGACCCTATCGACCTGTGTAACCACTCTAAAAACTCTAGAGAGGAGGTGAACTAATAGGAGCTGGTGGTGTATTGTAGGCTAGCTGATCGGGATGAGACATATGAGGGCCACAATCACCTGAAGCACTGTGAGATTCCTGTAGCACTGAATGATATAGCCTGGGAGGATGGCCTTTACCAAAAGTACCCCTACCTCCATACGAGATGCCACTAAATCCACCAGGATGATGAGGCCTCTTATCAGAACCCTACCCTCTCTCCTGTACAAGAACCACCTCGATCTGGGTGGAGACATTGGCAGCCGCCTGAAAAGATATCTCACCCCCAGTCTCCTTGGCTATCTCAAGCTTGATAGGGTAAGAATAGTCCATCTATAAACCTCCTCACCCTCTTCTGTGGGTCCTCAGAAGGTGCACCAGTGAAGTCAACTGGGAAGAGCTTGGTGAACTTGTCCAATCTCAATAAGACCTCAGAATACATGGCGGGCCTATCACTGTCCTGTGCCGCAACAACCGGCCAAACTACCCCATCTAGCGGGGTTGCTCGTGTTTGATACTAGGGATCCATCGACTCCGGAGTGTGAGTAGCAGGTGTCTGTCCCCCTCCCTAATCATGAGAGACGGCTAGTGCCATAGGAAATGTACCGGCTTGGGCCACACTCTCCATAAGGCCCACCAAACGGACCACAGCATCTTGAAGTACTGGGATGGCGATGAACCCCTCCGGGACCTGAGCTGGTCCAACAGGACAGTCTGAGCTGGAACATCCTTATCAAAATCCACCTGAGGCTCCACCGCTGGTGCTGCTGCTCGAGCTCTAAGCTGAGCTCTGCCTCTGCCTTTGGCGCGACCTTGTCCTCGACCTCTACCCTTCGTAGGAGCTGCCACTAGGGGCTCCAGCTGCTGTCCAGCTGAATACGTAGCACGTTTCCTTGCCATCTGTGGGAGGACATGAATAGAAGAGTTCAATCAGCAATTATAGAATAAAACCGTTTGATAGAGAAGAATAGCAGTGAAATTAATTCCTTAACTTCCTAGCCTTTAGAAGATAAGTACAAACGTCTCCGTGCCGATCCTCCAAACTCTACTAAGCCTGCTCGTTACTTGTGAGACCTAGGCAACCTAGTGCTCTAATACCAACTTGTCACGGCACGAAATTCCCACCTTCGGGACTGTCACGAAGCCTAAAATTTCACTTTCTAGGCAAGCCAACATTAGAGAATCTCTAAGCAAATTTAAATCAATTCAAATAAGCGAAACAAGTTAAAACGAAATGAAACCAATACAGAATGCAAAATATCATGAAATCCCATAATATCTAAATACAATCCGGATCTGGAGTCACAAGTTTAGGAGCATCTAGAGTTTCTGCAAACAAGGTTTGTCTTGAATGAAAAGAACAATAAATTGGTAGAGACGAATATATGCGTACAACATAACAACAAATAAAGGATTTAACAGGTCCTAATGGGAGGGGACATGCAAAAATCTTACAAGATACGGTAACTACAACAGGGAATGATAATAAGGACAATCAATAAACCTTCAACCAAGAGAATGAACAAACATAATAAATAAATCTTCACGGCATCACCCTTCGTGCTTTTACTCTCAGCCTCACCATGAAATAGTAATAGTGGCATGACATCATCCTATGTTCTTTTACTCTAAATCTCACCATAAAATGATAAGTACGGCAAGACATTATCCTTCGTGATTTTACTCTTAATTTCATCATGAAATAATAGATACCGCACAACATCACCCTTCGTGCATTAACTCTCAAATACAACATGACATCACCCTTCGTTTATTAACTCTAAAATACAGCACGACATCACCCTTCGTGCATTAACACTCTCCCTTACCATGTAATAATGAACATACGACAACATGGAGATAGAATAAGCCAGATCAAGTCTTATGTCATCAACAATGGTTCCATTATACCAATCTCTACCTCAGAAACAATGCTCAATTATCACTGATCGCCAAGAAATGCGGAAAGAACAATCAATTTAGTAATTAACTAGTCTAAGCATGGATATAATGATCAAAGAAATAAATAAATTACAAGGAACAAGTCCCACCCGCATAATTTAACCCAACAATAACGCATAAGTACTCGTCACCTCACATATACGTTGAACCCAACATTTAAACAAGTAAGATATAGCAAACAAGTCCTAATCCTTCAACTCAAGGTTAACCACGACAGTTACCTCGCTCCAAAGACCAACTCAAAGCTCAACCACAAGTTTGCCTTTCGAACAACCCTCCGAACCAACCAAATCTAGCAAATTATCAACCAAACGATTAAAAATAAGCCTTAGGAACTACGCACGAATGAAAAAGGTTCAATTTAGGTCATTATTGAAAAAGACAATTCCGGGCCCGCTTGGTCCAAACTGGATATTCAGACCAAAACCCAATTATTCATTCACCCCCGAGCCCGGTTATGTAATTTATTTCGAAATTCGACCTTAAATTGAGGTCTAAAGTCCAATTTTACAAAAACCCGTAATTCTTCCCGAACCCCCACTTTCCACCATGAAAATCCTAGAATTTAGGTTGAAATCTTATAAAATCTAATGGAAGATCGAAAGAAGATAGGTTAGAATCACTTACCACTGAATTGGGGAAGAAAGGATCTTGGGCAAATCGCCTCTAGGGTTCTCTAGGTTTGAAAATTTGAAGAATGGGAGAAAATCCCGTCTAACTGAGATTTTGATCAGTTGCAGATGTCGCAATTGCGACCTCGCCGCAAATGTGAAAAATACCTCGCAATTGCGAAGCCTTCACAGCTCTTCTAGCATCGCATTTGCGATGAAATACTTGTAAATTCGAAGTCTGATCCCCCGCAAATGCGACATTTTGATCGCAATTGCGGTCCTTTGCTAACCCAGGCATTCTTCGCACATGCAAAAAGAGGTTCGCAAATGCGAAAAGTGACCGAATCTGGGTCCGTTTGCTCAAAACATTGACCGAAGTCAACCCAAATGGATTTTATAAAGGCAAAATTTCAGATTTTATCATTTTTAACATAAAATCCTTCAGAAAAAACACTCGGATTGTGCATGCAAATCAAGGAAGGCTAAAATGAGATATTGGAGGCTTCAAAACATAGAATCAAGGTTTAAAACTCTAGATGACCTATCGGGTCATCACATCACTGCATAGATGCATACACTCCTGATCCGTCACGCCCAACCTGTTCATTATCAAATTGAGGGAGCTATATAGATACCTGTTGAAGTTTACGTCCCTCTCTTTCCGAGCCGCCTGGCTTAGTTTTAATGTAGACTCCAACAATGAGGTAATGTCCATCAACCCTTTTGGAGCCTCCACAACCTTATCATAACCGGGGTATTCATGTACCTCCCGGGAAAGCAAGTACTCCATTAATAGGTTGCCAAAGAAGAATTTTTTTTTCTGCCTAAATCGTGTGTGGGCCATCTATCCTAACATGATTTCTCCCATATTGATGTGTCACCCAGTCATCAGAAAAAAATATCAATGTTTTCACTGTTGTGCTCAACCGACATTAGTCTAGCTTGCACGAAGTTTTGCCACACCTTGGCATTCTTGTTGAAGTCAAAGTGGATCATCTCAAGATGGTCATCACCCTTAGTTATTGTCCATGTTGCATTAGAATCTACGCCACATAGAGTGTGACGTATAGCCTGGTAGCTTGGGCATTTGACAAACTTTTGCAGCCTTCACGAGTTAAGGCAATTAACTCCCAAGAATTTGCATAAGGAATCCCTATCCAATGGCACTTCCTCTCCTCAGACCCATGACTGGAACATGTCTCCATTCCAATTTACATAGAGTTCCCTCACCATGCTCATTTCTCTCAACCGGCCTAGCATATCCGGGAGGTTCTTCTCCAGAGTTTTCACGTTGATTCCCATTTCCGAGACATACCGCCTATATGGATCAAAGATATGATACCACTGGATGGCATCCTCCCGAAATACATCCAAGTCGGGCCTTGGACCCTATGGTGCTCTCCCTGATCCGTCGGCAACCTGCTTCCCTTTTGCTTGCAGAGATGACCGTTCACCTTGTTCGAGCTCTTTAGGAGGGGATCAGTGGTAGGGGACTTCCTCACTCCTTTGCCTTTGTTCTCACCATCACGCCATAGTAACCTACAACACAATAATCATGAATATGAGAATGAATCAAGAAATTTGCCTAAGGTTATCGTGAGAGTCAAAAGATGACCTCCACACTTAAAATCGTAGGCTCTATGTAATATACTCACAATATTGTTTCAAAACACACAAATGTTACACCACAAGGCAATGGGTAATAAGACTTCCCAATCGACACAACTATAATTCACTAACTATGCCACACAAATCAAGTAGTCGAACATGGCGAAGTGACTTAGACTAAGGGTAAGCAAGGAACACATGGTCTTCAATCTCTATGACTAATATACTACACTAGATAATTCTAATAAAGTTATACAACATACATAATACAAAATACATGGTGTGGGTGGAATGTTAATGGCATGTGAACATTAAAGACAACCTTCGGGTTATGTAAAACCACTCCAAAAAACACCCCACAGTTAACTCGATTTCACATATAACTACACCCGACTACTCAAACATCACAGGTACACAATTTATCTGTCAAGCATTTTATCAAACACATGGTGGGCATTAAGTGTGTGCAACTCAATTAAACAATGGTGGAATATGGTGGCCCTCCCAAAATTTAAACGAAATACAGAGAATTGTAGTTTACTACTCAATATACAATTTCACAACCAATGTTTTAGCAACCAATATCATTGCTTGATAGGCCACCAACCATAAAAAGTAAGTTCTAAAGAAACCACTTATGGAGAAATTGGGGTTGGGGTATTTGGAAGGGAGGATGGGTAATATAATATACAAAATAAAAGGAAAAGGGAGAAGTGGGAACCTACCCTAGCTTCCAATCTTGTCTTCTCTAGTCAATATACTAAAAAATAAGCCAACGATATGCCTCCAATAAGCAAGGTCATGTATTTGTTAGTTTGAAATTGAGAAAATGTGAAATGCCAAGACTGTCCATAGCTGAAGCCTGTTGACCGCACCTGCGAAAAAATAATCGCAGGTGCGGCTCCGCAAAAGCGGACTTCTTTTCGCAGATGCGTAAACTCAGGGGAATTGCCTACTATGTAGACATGTTGCCGCAGCAGCGACTCCGCAGATGTGGATTATCCATCGCAGATGTGACGCTTGTGTGGAAGTCCCTTCTCCGTAGATGCAGCCCAAATAGCCGCACAATCGACTCCGCATGCGCGAATTCTTACTGCTGATGTGGTCCCAATGTAGTGTAACACATCTCCGTAGATGCGTCCTTCAACCTTGCAGATGCGACGTCTCATACGCGAACAGTGTTCCGCAGATGCGGAATCACTGAAGGATTTTGCACTTTTTGTACCCTTTTTTCTCAGTTCCACTTCAATTGAATTCAAGTCTCTTCATGGCATCATTTACCTGAAAATATAGCAATACACACTATAAAAAACCTCATATGATAATTAAAGGACGCAAAATCTAAAGAAAAGAGACTGACATATATGGTAAAATCACCACTCATCAACAACCCCAACCTAAAGCTTTGGCTTGTGCTCAAGCAAATCAAAACCAACAATTCAATGAGGTTCTACCATTGAAAGCACAAGTAGCATTGCTATTATTCTCTAATCACATTCTCCAATTAAGAACCATACTTATGGATTTGGTTGGTGCTAATAATTAGGCTCAAGCATGTGAATTTCAACCAAATAACTCCCTCATTTAGAAATAATTTCAAGAAATTAAAAGGGATTTCAAAATGATCAAGTGACAACAAAGAGTCTCAAGAAGTGACTCAAAAGCAGTAGTCTACTACATATGCTCAATTTACTCATTTCGGGATACATCAATGTCACCGATCCATCCTAATTCATATAACCTCACAAGAAAGAAAGTACCAAAATCATCATATTTACAATAGCAACACAAGGGACAAATGCACCAAGACATTCACTCTCAACAAAGAATTTGAAGTGTTACAAAATATCATGCCTGTCGCGCCCCCTATTTTCCTCGCGGAGTCGGGGTTTCAACATTTTCGGACAACTCCTTTTCCTTTTAGGAAAGGGGTATGGAAATTGAAGAGTCTCCACCTAACAGATTTAAGGTGAGTTAGGGCACCTAATGCAAGTAATTCATATAAACCGCTTTGTGTTACCAGAGATTGGGTAAGGGCTTGAAATTACCTTGAGAGGAAGGTGTTAGGCACCCCTCGAGGTAGACAACGGTGGGTTCCGTCCAAACTCATTTTTTGGATTAGTCATTAAGCAAATAAAATAATTTAAGCACATAGAGATTATTAAAAACAAGAATAAGGGAATGCCTGGGTTTATTAGCATATAGGATCACGTCTGTGCAATACCCGATAAACCTTCCTCAAATAGAGGGGTTACACGTGACATTAGAGCATATGTCATCATATCCTTTACTACCCAATTACCCTCCCCTTAGCGTTTATAAGCGGTTTTAATTAGACTAACTCTATGTGTGCATTACCAGTCCCTCCCTTATGGCCCTAATGGTGTTTAGGACCTCTAATTTAGGCAGTTCGAGACTCTCCTGAGGTGCTTAAAGGAGAAAATCTAAGCGACAACAAAGAACATATAGGACTGTCAAGTAAAGAACAATTAAGGGGGCTCATGTTTACGTCCACAAATAAACAGATAATTGGCACGTCTCAAACATCAAGATTTAAAATGTTTC
Organism: Nicotiana knightiana; assembly: GCA_005239525.1. Taxonomy (NCBI): domain Eukaryota; kingdom Viridiplantae; phylum Streptophyta; class Magnoliopsida; order Solanales; family Solanaceae; genus Nicotiana; species Nicotiana knightiana. Next base: position 10,605 of record ML413237.1, read on the forward strand.
AGAAAAGTCCGAGAACAGGATATCTAGGTGAGCATGACAAGCAGAGAATATGCAGCATTGTGTTAAGGCGAAGTGATAGAAACCTAATCAGTTTTCCTATTGGTTTTAGGACGTGCTGAATCTAGGCAGTTCACAAATAATTAAGCAAAGCACAATTTTACCATTTGCAAGATTTCAATTACCCTAGAGGCTTGCCTAGGTGTGGATTCGAGATGTCCTATAAACATGATATCTAAATGTTAATCAGAATCTTAATACTAACAAGCGATTTTAAACAAGCAGTTTGAGTTCATGAAGTCCTATAGGCATGCTGTATAGGTGCTGAACATTACGAAACTTATTTTATACATTTATTCTCTATGAGCATGATATGTAGGTGTTGGGGACTGCTTTTTATACTATTTAGACATAGGCATAGCATTCAGGAGAGTGCAATAAAAGTCCTAAAACATGTTTTCTAATGCACAAAGGAGAACTTGATGAACATGATTATTAGGCAGATTAATAACAACCTAGTGAAAGGATTTCTAAGCAGGCATGCTGTACGCATCATTTTTTAGAAAAGCAGAGGTTTTAGAACAAACTATATGATGACTACAAACATGTTTTCTAATGCACAAACGAACCTAATATCATGATTACTTATGCAAGAAAATAGTCATTGTAATCCGAAGAGCATGATTTTTACCCAATTTCCCCCACAAAACACATATGAAAGTCCCCATTTTACTAATATCCCCAAATATCTGTTTACGAGGATCATTATTACAGAGCATTACATAATAAATAAAAGTTGTGCTATAGGGAGCCTGAATAGGCCCAAAGTGAACCTGGAGGGTCAGGCCTTCAAACAATTAAAGGTGCCATAGTCTCATGATGTCCAATAGGGGTATCCTAGTGTGTCAAAGCTCCCAAGGGCCTCAGGGA
>ML413240.1:0-67838 GCA_005239525.1 Nicotiana knightiana
CCCCGGATTATATTTGCAACGCCCGCTTAGTCTTTTATAAGACATAGTTGAGCGTGATCAGTACCTCGTGGAGATGATTAAGAACTTGATGTAAAAGTAGTTGAAATTGTTGAATCATTACTTGTCCTTGTAGTATATTTACATTCTGGATTTAGTTACGTTCCATTTATTCTTTCGTGTTATTTTTACCGTTTTTCCATTGTTACCTGTTATTCCTTTCCTTAATGAATTTACAGTATTGTTAGCCATATTGTGAAGTCCTTATGTAAATATCATAATCCGTTGTCCTATATTTTATACTTGTTCAGCCAGTGGGTATCTTGACTAGTCCTCGTCACTGCTTCACCGAGGTTAGTCTTGATACTTACTGGGCACCGTTGTGGTGTGCTCATACTACATTGCTGCATATTTTTGTGCAGATTCCAGGTTTTACGTAGCCGGTCGATCGATAGCTAGTAGCGCAGTTGATGTTGTGGAGACTCAAGGTAAAAATCGCTACAGCGTTCGCGGATTTCGGAGTCACCGTATTATTTTTTTGTTCATACGTTGTTGTACTTATTTCTGAACGGTGGTACTTAGGGGTTATAGTGTAAACTTCTGTATAGCTTATGACTTGTAATTACCGGGTTTTGGGAAGATGTGAAATGTATAGAGATTCAATTCAGAATGCATTCAAATGTTTGATATTATGATGGATATTCATTAATATTAGGCTTACCTAGTCCTTAAGATTAGGTGTCGTCACGATACCCAACGGAGGGAAAAATTGGGTCGTGACAAGCCTACTATTGCTTTTTTGATGGGTACTCAGGGTACAACCAGATAATCATTGCACCGGAATACCAAGAGAAAACTACCTTCACATGTCCGTATGGAACATTTGCATTCTCACGGATTCTGTTTGGTTTGTGTAATGCATCAGCTACCTTTCAACGGTGTATGATGGCAATATTTTCGGATATGGTGGAGGATTTCCTCGAAGTGTTCATGGATGATTTTAGTGTTGTGGGGGACTCATTTGAAGAATTCTTGGACAATTTTGACAAAGTGTTGGCCTGATGTGAAGAGACCAATCTAATGCTAAATTGAGAAAAATGCCACTTTATGGTCGAGGAGGGCATTGTCCTCGACCATAAGATCTCAAAGAGGAATTGAAGTGGACAAGACGAAGATTGAAGTGATTTCAAAGCTCCCTCCTCCTACTTCCGTCAAGGGAGTTAGGAGTTTTCTTGGGCACGCGGGGTTCTACCGAAGGTTCATCAAAGATTTGTCCAAAGTGGTGAACCCCTTATGCAAGTTGCCAGAAAAGGATGCAAAGTTTGTGTTCAATGAAGAATGCATGAAAGCTTTTGAACTTCTCAAGTATAATTTGACAACCACTCCCATAATTACCGCACCCAATTGGAGCTTTCCATTTGATCTCATGTGCGATGCTAGTGACGTTGCAGTAAGAGAGGTTTTGGGGAAAATGATCAATAAGATATTTCATCCGGTTTATTATGCAAGCAAAACTATGAATGATGCCCAAGTTAATTATACGATGAAGGAGAAAGAGTTGCTAGCCATTGTGTTTGCCATGGAGAATTTCAGGCCATATCTCATGGGTTCCAAAGTGATTGTTCACACCGATCACACAGCGCTTCGTTACTTGATGACCAAAAAGGACTCGAAAGCTAGGTTGATGAGATGGGTTCTTCTGCTTCAAGAATTTCACCTCGAGATCATTGATAGAAAAGGAAGTGAGAACCAAGTGGCGGACCACTTGTCCCGTTTAGAAGAGGAGGGGAGGCCCCATGATGGCCTCGAAATTAATGATTCGTTCCCTGATGAACAACTCCTCTCAGTTTCTTTGAATGATATGCCTTGGTTCGCGGATGTTGCTAATTTTATTGTGACCGGCATTGTCCCGAGTGAGCTCTCTTCTAACCAAAGGAAGAAACTAAAACGGGGCAACTTGGATTATTATTGGGATGAGCCCTATTTGTTTAAGATTTGCAATGACGGTGTGATCCGTAGATGTGTCCCGAAAGAGGAGCAAATGAGTATTCTTGATGCTTGTCATTCCTCGCCCTACAGTGGTCATTACGGTGGAGCGAGACTTCAAAGGTTCATAATTGTGGATTTTATTGGCCAACCCTGTATAAAGATGCAAGTAAGCTTGTTAAGAGGTGTGATGAATGCCAGAGAGCTGGGGGAATCTCCAAGAAGGATGCGATGCCTCTCACCGCTATTCTTGAAATTGACATTTTTGACGTGTGGGGCATAGACTTCATGGGGCCTTTTGTGAGTTCGTGTGGTAACACTTCCATTCTGGTTGTTGTTGATTATGTGTCCAAGTGGGTTGAAGATGTGGCTTTGCCCAACAATGAATCAAGGAGTGTGGTGGCATTCTTAAAGAAAAACATCTTCCCAAGGTTTGGCACTCCTCGGGCAATTATCAGTGATGGGGGTTCTCATTTTTGCAATAAGGCTTTCAACACTTTACTTTCAAAGTACGGTGTCAATCATAAGGTGTCCACTCCTTATCACCCCCAAGATAGTGGACAAGTGGAGGTCTCAAACAGAGAAATAAAGAGCATATTGTCAAAAACTGTCAATGCAAATAGGATGGATTGGTCAAGGAAACTTGACGACGCTTTGTGGGCTTATAAGACTGCGTACAAGACTCCAATCGGTATGTCTCCATACCGGTTGGTATTTGGGAAAGCATGCCTTTTGCCAGTTGAACTAGAGCATAAAGCCATGTGGGCTCTGAAGAGGTTAAATCTTGAGTGGGATGTTGCAGCAAATCTCCGGGTGGAGCAACCCAATGAGCTCGATGAGTTCCAGTTTCATGCCTATTACAACTCATCATTGTACAAGGATAAGATGAAATACATGCACAAAAAATATGCCCGAAACAAGGAATTCAAGGAGGATGATTTGGTTCTTCTCTTCAATTCCCGGTTACGACTGTTCCCGGGAAAGCTCAAGTTCAAACGGAGTGGCCCCTTTTAAGTAGTGCATGTAACGCCCTTTGATGCTCTTGACGTGAAAAACAAAAATGGTGAAATCTTCAGGTTTAATGGGCACCGAGTGAAGCATTACTTGGGCAAGTTTGATGATATCCATGTGGTGGCCTTCATCAATTTATAAGGATGATGGTAACATGCGCCGTGTTGCGACGTTAAATAAGGCGCTTCTTGGGAGGCAACCCATGTGTTTTTTCTTTATTTTTGATTTTCTTATTAGATTAGGCTTTATTTTGAACTAATTGGTTGTGAGCTTTGTATAGAATTGTTTATGCAGTGCAGGACTGTTGCTGGAAAAATTTGGCTAAGTATGGGAATTATGCTGACAACGCTCAAAATTTCGCGGTCAGCGAGAGCTTTTTGCGGGGGCGTAAATGGTCCGCAGACGCGGACTTGAAAAGTCCAGAATAGCAACTCTCTAAAGTTGTTTTCGTGTCCTCGGTTGTTATTTCGCAGTGATCTTCCATGGCTGCACCTTTTATTTCGCTCTCAGTTAGCAGAAATTTAAAAAGGTAAAAGCGCGGACCGCAGTGGAATTCTGAGGACCGCGCCCAAGTAAGTCGGTGGGACCTCCTTGGTCGAGTATAAATAGAAGGTCCTAAGACCTCTTACACTTTTCGAACTCCTTACCTTCACAACAATAGAACATTGTTCATCCTCTCCTCTTTGAAATTCAATCTCTTTCTACTAATCAAAAGTTAGTTTTCTAGCCCAAATCTCATAACTGGTATGCTCGAACTCTTGTGTTAATTTTAGTTCTTTCTTTTCTTTTCTTTTCTTTTCTTTTAGTTCTACTTTTTCTTTTTTTAGTTAGGGTTAATACATGCCAAAAATAAAAAATGATGCTCAATTGAGACTTAATTCATATGGGTAATTATTTTTAATGCCTAATGGGGATAGGGTTATTACCTGAGCTTGTTATTTGAACCATTTTTTGAACTTAGTGAAAACCCTAGGTTTGAAAGAATTCCTCAATGCCAGTCTGCGTTGAATTTCGCGGACCGCGGTCCAAATTACGCGGTCTGCATTCATGATATTGTGAGGTCTACATATGTTTACAAGTCCGCGAATGTGGACATTTTTTCACGGCCAGCGGTTGACTTTACGCGGCTACGTTCATTTTTACGCGGTCAGCGATTAATGTTTCGCGGCGGCGCCCATTTTTACGTAGTCAGCGGATATCTGTGTTCAGAGAGTGGGTAGTTTGAACCCCACTCTTTCGCGGGAGCGTTCCTTTTTACACGGACCGCGATGGCCATTCCACGGTCGCGCCCCTTTTTACGCTGTCAGCGGAACCCTTCTTTGTGAAACACTAATCATTTCATCTGCTTTCTTTTGAAGATTCATTAAACAAAAATACTAATGGGATTTCACTAATTGTGTATGCATATAATGGTTCGATCTCGCGGCGGAGCTGAAAAATCACAACGGAGGGGAGAATCCTCCCGGGGCCGGGGTAGAGGGAAACAAATTGCGCCCTTAGATCCCTAAAGGATGATTGGCAAGAAACAAACCCTCCGGAGACCCACTCCCGACACTTCTGATACTAGTGAGTACCTTTCATCCCGGGAGATTTCTGAAGGGGAAACTGCACAACCTCAACAAGAGGCCCAATCACAACCCTACCGCCTCGTCAATGAACCTACATCCTCGTCTGAGTCGTCTGATGGCTTAGAAGGAAGTAGTGAGATGTCAGCACCATCCTCCCCGCCTGCTGCTACTCCGGGCTCAACAACTACTCCTATTGATATTGATGATGAAGAAGAGGTTCCGGATGATGGGGGAGGAGGTGACACCCATGTGGAGGGGCTATCTAGGTCAAGGAAGCCAACGATGTGGGAAGATAGATTTGTCAGTGAAAAAGTCTGCCACAAGTTCTGGGAATGGTGGCCTCAAAGGTTAATCACGCTCGAGAGGGATTTTATTGAGAAAGATCTTCTACCCCACAATCCCAATGTTAAGAGGCAATTCAATGAAAGAGAGGGGTGGAAGTTCTTCACTAGCAAACTACTGGAGGCCAATGAGTACTTGGTCAAGGAATTCTATGCTAATGTCGCCCACATCAAAAAGGGCACATACTTGACCAAGGTATGGAACCGGAAGATCAAATTTGATGGCAAGTCACTAAATGAATATGCCGGGTTCGATGATGTGGACGAATCCCTCTACGTGGAGAAGGTAGCAGTGGATGAGTTAGCCCTTCCATGGCTTGCACAGGTGATAGCCATCCCCAGGACAACACCGGCTTGGCTTACACTTGGGGTTCTAATTCATAGGAACACTCTGAGCTTTAAAGCGAAAGGGTGGTCCACCTTTGTGTGCAACCGGATAGACCCATCTCATCATAACAGTGATATCCCAGTTTCCAGGGCAATTATTGTGGATTCTATCATGGAGGGGTACCCGATAAATGCGGGGAACAATATGGCCACAACTATTACCAAAGCTATCGGGAAGGACGAAAGATCATACCCCTACCCACACTTCCTCACCATGTATTTAGAAGACCAAGATGTAGAATGGAGGGATTTTGACACAAAGGTCAAGACAAAAAGGGCATTCTCTTGGTATAGCCTTCAGGGACCAGACAACCCCAAGTCCAAAGGCAAAGCCACTACCTCCGCTAGCCAGTCTAAAGAGCCAAGGGTAGTGTCCTCTGGGTCCGAGCCTTCCACAGTCGAAGGTTCGACTGCTTCTATGGCACCTCCGTCCTCAGGGCCATCAGTATCTGTCCCACTCTCTGTGCCTTCTTCCTCAGCTTACCCTCAGACTGTACTGTGGTTCAACCAAACCTTGTCCGGTATCAACAACTGGATGCAGGTAGCTACATCAAAGTTATCTGCCCTATCCAGTGCAGTCGCAACACAGGATGCTCCAGCACAGCTTCAGATGCCTCCATCAGTAGAGGATTCATTGAAGCATATCCTTGACAACCAGAAGAAAATTTTGGAGGCTTTAGGTACTCATGAGAAAGTGATCAAGGAGCTGGATAAATAGGTCCAGAAGATGAAGAAGAGTCAAGAGCATTTGAAGAAGAAGGTGGAGAAGCTTACTTTCGCCGGTGATATTCTCTAGATCTCCTTATGGAGGAGACCTCCCCCTGCAGCACAGACATCACAACTATCAGAGCAGGAGGCTGACAGAGAGCTGGTGAGAAGATTTATGGTACCCTAGACCGATGACTTGGAGATTCAGTTGGAGGATCCTGAGGGTGGTGATGAGTCTACACAGCCAGATGACCCCACCAGTACACATGATCCCATGATGACAGAGACCTCATAGGGAGTTTTCTTAACTCTCTAGCCCTCCCCTAACTTTATTTTTTCTTTTAGCATTGTGGATAATGCTAATTTCTATTCGGGGGGGGGGGGTCTTATTTTGATTGATTTGATGACTTTGATGATTGGCCTGTAATAATTCTGATACTATTTTTCGTTATTTTCATTTTTGTTATTTTTCACTTTTGGTATGTATATAAATTTATCATTCCATGTATATATTCATCCGCATTGTGTGTATATTCGTTTCACCCCACTATTATACATATTCATTTTACTTTTCATATTTTACTCTATAACTTCTTTAGTAATTTTCCTTAATAGCTTAACTTCTTGTTTCCTTTAGTAGATTCTTTTTGAGTTTGTAGCTTATTTTTATACTTTTGCATGATCAATAAGCCTTTGGTTTTCTTAATGCCATGGTTCTTTCCAAATGTTGATGTTGTGTGAACCGGCTGGCTCTTCCCAATGATGGATGGCGTGACAACCTTCTTAAGGGATCGAGTCTGTTTTTCTTTTTGTTTTGATATGTAATAGTAATGAATAAAGGTGTCTCAAGTAGGCTTCACTTGGCACTAACACATTTACCTTCGAACTCATGGTTAGAGACAAGTTGATTGACGAAATTAGCTCTAGTTGTGACCTTTAGACTCTTGAGTTGACTAAAACTATCATCAAGTGATTTCTGTGAGCCATATGTGATCTTCAATCTTAGCTAGGGTTGTTGTGGGCCCTCGACTCTATTCTCTTTAACAATCCGGTAGCTTGAGAGGCGAGGTACGAAATTGTAAGTCCACGTCCCGTGCTAACAAGTCTAGAACTTGCCCTAAATGTTTGTCTAGGTGAAATTCTAAGTGTAGCTCGATTTGAGAAATGATTATAGGCTCTCCTTGGTCCCATTTTGAACTTTGAAAACTTTCATAGCCTACCAATATGATATCCCTAGTCATCCCCTTTGACCCTAAGCCTTTTTCATTCAGTAACCACATTACAAACCTTTATCCGTTTTACAATGACCATCTCTTGGCACCCAATCTTTCCTTACCATTCATGTTGAACAATAGGCAAAAATCATAAGTTTGGGGGAGATATGAGGAACTTCAAGTGATAAAAGGTTCAAAGAACAAAAATAATTGATGAGAAGGAGAGGCAAGGAAAAGGATGAAAAGATAAAAAGAAAGAAAAGTTTGAAGGGATTCAAAAAGAACAATGTTGAAATGAATGGAATGATGAGAAAAGGAGAAAATGATCGTCATGAGTAAGAAAGAGTGACGATGTGTCTCTCTAGTTCCCCTAAGGAATAAAAATATGACTCAAAGAGTCAAAAAGATATGAGCCGAAATGAGAAAATGGAGTGCTTAAGGAAAGATGAACCCATCATAGTTCATTATGTCCCACCTTGATCCAAAAAGCCTTCATTACATCTCGCTAAAGCCCTATACGATTTCAAATTGAGTGAGCTTACATTAGTGGTAATTTACATGAGGGGAAAATTTATGGTGCTTAGAGCCGGACTTGTGACATTATTTTGAGAGTGATGAGCGCACTTCTGTACAATCCCTGTTTTGAGTGTCATATTCTATAAGGTGAAATTAGCTCATGGAGAGTAGAGGAGGAGGTGTCTGAGATCCACAATGACCTACGTGAGAGAGCGAGCTTCCTTGATGAATTGAGTCAACTCTTGATGCTCTTGCATCACACTAGAACTATGGAACTCAAAAGGTTATAGCATGATATTGCTGATAATGCATTTGTGTTGATGGTAATTGTTAGTCCCAATTGATGCTTGATGAAGTCACCTTAGGATATCTGAAAATTTCCGTTCTTTTTCTTGTGGAGGTGGGAATTGCTTTGTTTGCTTGAGGACAAGAAAAAGTTTAAGTTTGGGAGAGTTGATAACTAGGGATTTTAACCTAGTATTTGCTCTCTGTTGCTTAGGTTTTGGGTCAAAAAGGCGTAAAGGTATTCCCGAAGCTAACTTAATGTGCTTGCTTGCAGGGTTTAGTCAAAATGAGGCAAAGAAGCTATAATAAACTCATGAAGGAGTTAAACTTGCACAAATCCACTAGAACTGGAGCGCGGACAGCGGTAGAAATACGCGGTCGCATAAGGACAACCACTGAGGCGACCACAAATACGCAGCCCGCAAAAGTAAGGTTCAGAGAGGCTAGGCCGCGATGGAAGCACATGTGGAAACGGGTGAAATTACGCGGTCCGCGAAACTTAGCCCAATCCAAGACCAGTATTGAAGAATAGAATTCAATAGTATACAATTAGAATAGAATCAATCACAACAATATTTAGAAGTGCAACTAGAAACAACACCCACATCTAGATTAGCTAGATACTCAATTCCAAACCAAATTAACTTCCTGTGAAAATCGATCCCGACCTCATCGGGTAAAACTGCATCGACCACTCCTCGCTACTATATAGTGGTGTAGGGTTGGAACCAATTAGTGGCTAACTGTGCACTTCCCCCAAAAACTAGACTACCGACTAAAGCATGCAAATGATTAAATATCTATCATAAAATTTTAAGAACTCTATATAAAAATATTCAGATATTTATAGCCGATTTTGTTCTTTTTTTTGGTTATTTTTATCTAAAATCAAAATCAAATTAAATTTGATCAATTTTTAAAATAAAAAAAATCAAATTAAATCGAATTATCAGTTTATTGTGTTGACAGTTTCGATTTGGGTTGGACTTTCGGTTTTTAAGAACCTTCCTAACTCCAATAATCCAATTGCGGTTGGTTTTAATTGTTCACTTCCCCTAAGAAAACTAGTGGTGCGTACTATGACGAGACTTCCAACAAATCTTGAAGTGCGAGCTTCCATGACTCATCATTTTTTGAGACGAAACTACCCTTCACAAATATCCTAACCCTCGTAGTATTATTTATGTTTTCTAAAGGCGTTAATTTTTTTCTTTTTCCATCTAAAGACGTTAACTGTTACTAGTATTTCCCAAATTGACTGCGTGGTCTGAGAGTGAAGGACTAAAGTCAGTACCAAACTGAATAGGTCGGTCGCCGGATTCCGGGAAGAAACCGCCGGCGACGATTACCAGTTTCTTCATCGCATATGTCTCTATGGTTAAAAATTCACCTGAATAACCTCTAGCAGTATTATCACTGTCAATATATGGATAGGCAAAACCTAGCTTCATCGTCCTCTCCCGATAATGGTGCCACTATCAATCATCCCCCACAACAAGATGCTTGGGTCAATACTTTCCGGAATTCAATTCCTCAATGGTACTCTCTTGCTACCTCACAGCAGGTACTGACTTAAACTTGTGTGTCAGCTCCGGGAAATTCTCGATTTGCCTCCGAACTTCTGTTTCATTTTATGTCCAGTTGTTCTTTTGCTACAGTAATTGTTCACAAAATATAATCTTTCTTATTGGAATTAATCGACAAAATTATTATAAGAAGTTGTTTCAGTTTTTATGACAGCAGGATGTGCTTTTGGCTCTCTATTGGATGAAATCAGTTATGGAAAAATTGGTGGACCTTAGAACATTCTTGAAAAAATGTTGTAATTCTGACTTTTGTGCATTGTATTTTTCGTTTTCTGGTTTGAGATTAGAAATCGAATTTAGATTCCCTAGCCAGTCGGGAATTAGCTTAAATTTGCTTCAGGTTATAGGCCACCTGGAATGATAATTATTTGAAGCCTTATAGAGAGAGGATCTTTATTGTGGAGCTTCATTGTTACAAAATATGATGGCTAGAAATACGAAAAATCCATCATAAGGTAAAGATTAGTCAATTTCTAGGAACCTTTGATGGTTTTTGGTGTGTTTTTTCCTCCTTTGAATTTTACTTGTTTCTTCACTGTAATACACAAAAACTGTTTCCATTCCTTTTCTGTTGTAAAGTTCTTAACAGCCAAATCTTTTTTCTGTTGGGCTCAAAGAAGGTTGAAGAGAGAGTTAGGCATTTTGAGATTTTATTTGCTGACCTTTTTTTGCTGCCAACTGCTGAAATTTCTTGTTAATGACTTCTTTTGGCAGTCAGTGATCCCAATTTCAATATCCAGAGTTAATCAGGTAGATGCTGGCAGACTGGACATTGAAATGTCAGCTATGCTAAAAGAGCAGTTGGTTAAGGTCTTTTCTTTGATGAAGGTACCCATCGTGCAACTTTTTCATTTTATCTCAAATTCATCAAGTCTTCATGATTACCTTATCAGTCAGGTTTGATATGTGCTTTTTTTTTTTTTTTTTTTGGGATTAGCCAGGAATGTTATTTCAATATGAGCCAGAACTTGAAGCTTTCCTCGAGTTTCTAATTTGGCGATTTTCTATCTGGGTTGATAAGCCTACTCCTGGTAATGCTCTCATGAATCTGAGATATAGAGATGAACGTGCAAGTGAGATTAGAGGAAAAGGTTAGAAAATTATCTTCAATTAATCTTGTTCCTCCTTTTTCATAAGTAGCTCATACCAACCTTTTCCGTATCTCAGTAATGTTGGACATTTGTTCTTATAAAATTGTCATGTCGTGTTGCAAGCTATGGATATTTGTGGATGTTGTTTTGTACTTCAGGGATGTGAAAAATACTAGTTTGGAACTTTGGATATCCTTTTAAGCTATGTTGCTCGGACTCTTCAAAAATACCACTAGGTGCGTGTTGGATCCTCCAAAAGTAGTGAATTTTTGGAGGATTCGACACGGTTGCGGCGACATATTTTGGATAGTCCGAGTAACATAACTTTGAAGTACTCATGTTTAGCTTTGAGCGTTGGCTTCATTTTTTCCGAAGCCAAGTCGCTCGTTCTCCTTCTCCTTTCTTTATTAAGCTATTTTTTGTGCAAATAATGGCTCCTCATATTGACATATGCTTTATTTATCTTCCTTCGTCGGCTCCAAGACATTGCTTTTCTTACAGAAGTGGGCAAGTAAGCTTCAAATTACTTTATAATAATTCTTTTATCTTCTTAAGACTCACTTAGAGGATATGTGGTATTTGGAAAACTAATGTTTCTTTTGTATCTTCTGGAGAGGACCTCTGACTCTGGGTGAGATATTCCTCTTTGTCTTGCTCTATTTGATTACTAACAGATAACCTGTTGTGAACAAGACTGATCCAGTTAGGACTATTGGGCCAGGACCTAATTTAAGAGAAAGCCCAAGGATTAAACAACCGAATAGAATATCGGGGAGTTATATTTGGGATCCGGGGGGATATGCAGGGCATGCAATTGGCTCAAGTCTGTGCTTCTCATCTCCTCTTCTGAATATGTATCTCATCCCCTTTCTTCTTAGCTTCCTATTGCAGTTTCTTTTCCTCATCTCGTCTATATTTCCTTCTGTGTTGTTTTCAATTGTTCTATGGACATTTGGTTATTGTAATTCCGTTTTGGTGAGTTAATACAATCAATTGGTTTGGATGTAATGTCGGGTTTGTTACATTGGTGCTTTCATCCAGAAGTCTTCAATGGAGGACCAAATATTTCAGACTATCGGCGATTCAATTAAGGACACGAAGGATTCATGGTCTAAGGATTTGGCTGAAATTCGTTTACTATTAATGGAGTTGGTTGGAAACCTTGAAGTAAGCCCACTCCGGTGGAATTCCGACGATTCCGTGGCAAGAATCCTGAGTCCTGGATTTCTCAGGCCGAACGATACTTTGCATTCTATGGAATTTCAGAAAACAGCAAGTTACTTCTCGCCTCGTCCTATCTCGATGGAGAAGCTTTAGACTGGTATCGATGGCTCTTCCGGAACAAGCAGCTGGTGGGTTGGGAACATTTTATTGCGAAGGTGCGAATTCGTTTCCGTCAAAAGGGACTAGAATCAGTCGAAGGACGATTGGCGAAGCTCCGGCAAACAACTACTGTGTCCGAGTACCAGAGTCGTTTTGAGGCTATTTTATTAGGCTTTGGCGAGTCAGAGCAATCTGACTACAGAGGCAAAACGGAAGCGTGCAAGGTGTTTGATGAAATGTTTGAAAAGGAGATCGATAGTAAGCATAGCATGGATGTTTGTTGTTCAGCACAGGAAATTTCGGGGAACACCAACGGCCAAGTAGTCAACATTAGTTCTCTTTCAAACGTAACTACCTTACTCCCTATAACACTAACGGAGTCTACCTTTAAGGATGGAAAGTCCGAGGAAGAGAGCGATGTGAAAGTGCTAGTCGAAGGCTCAGTGCCTGCGGTTCAACAACAACTGACTGCTGCTAGCCTAATCAAGGAAGCTGCAAATATCGAATAGGAATTGGTTCCCGAGCATTTTTGCCCAATCTTACGGCATCTTGCTCACAGGATGAATACAGAACATCTTAAGAAATTCTGTCGAAACATTTGGAGTATATTATCAAGTCTCGGGTTCTCTGTCTTCAATCTCTTACCAACCAAACTATGACTGAGGTAGAAATTGAGTTGAGCCCTCTTAGAAATCACATTATCACGGCACCAGGGATAAATTCCAAGACCTTAACTCTAAGATTCTATTCAGAGTATGTGGTTTCTAACTCTATGACTCATGTGTGGGATCTCCGGGATGGCAATGGTGTATGTATTTCTCCATTTTTCTATTTGATTTTGCATTGGTAGTTGCTACTTCTTCAATTTTTAATCTCTTTGATAATTACTTACAAAAGAATAACCAGGATAAGGAAAGAAAGAAGATGGAAATGTTTGTGTTCTCTTATCACTGCATGAATTTGACATATGAAGATGGGTGCCAAGTCTTGCTTGATGCCTGTTGTCACAGGCGTGTTTTATGTCACACAAAACCAGCCTGCGCGGCAGCTAAGTCTCACACTTGACTTCAGCCTGCTCACAACACTTAGCCAAAATTACAGCAACTTTGGACTTAGATTATGTTTAGGCAGCTTCAACGTAGTAAGTCTTTGGACTGATTTTAGGCAACGAATTTAAGTAAGGCAACAGAAAATAAAGAAGAACACAAGGCAGAATATACAAGAAATTTCTTCCCCAACTTTGTGTTTAACTCGAGCATACAAAGAAACTCAACTCAAAGTACATCCGTGTACAAAAGATCACTCTAGACCCTCAGATTTTTCTCATAAGACTACTCTTAGCCTTAGACATTTTCACTCTTGAAAACAGCCCTAACATGCACTCATACACGTTTTTTCTCTTCTGCCCACAAGCATAAGGATGCTGCCCATTTATAACACATGAAACAACCCCTTTGCCTTACACTTGTCGCACTTAGGCTTAGACACTTGTCCCACACAGCCCACTATTTTAGCCTAGTGTAGTTGACATCCCCCAACTACTAGGAACATGTAAGATCATGCCAATAATAATGGAATCATGGCCCAAAAACGTGCTAACACCATCTGCCAGCATTTTAGCAAAGCTCAACTGCTGCCCATGTGCACAGCATGTGCCTTAACCGCCCTTGACTTGGTCAATCTGAAGCTTGCTGCCCATTTTCGTGCCTTGGCTTGAATCAGGCGCCAATGCCTTGTACCCAGCTGCATTGTAGCCACATTTTGCCTATGCCATTGCCCACGAACATGGCCCTTTGTCGCGCCCCAATGCCATGACAAGTCTGTCCCGCGTACTGCCTTCCGATGCACTTTAGCCTGCCTTTGCCACTTCATTTTTGCCTTGCCTTGGCATCACTGCCTCATGCCTTGATGCCTTTGCCATGATCAAGTGTCACCCTCAGCCCGCATCTCATTATCAAGTCCTTGCCAAGCTGCCTCGCCTCCGTCAAGGCCTTGGCCATCACTTGCCCGTTTCCCTTTTTGCTTTGGTGCTGCTCGTGCACCTTAGCTTGGCAACGCTCTTGCTGCCCCATGACAACACTCTTGTTGTCAAGTCAAGCTCAAATTGGCGGAGGTCTAACACCTGTATATTGGATCCTAAAGACATGGAGACTAGGGACATATTACTGAAGGCATTTAAAAGTGACAGTGATGATTCTCAAGTTGAAGCTTTAACGCTTTCTTGTTTTAGCTTGCACTCAACAGAAAATGACTTGGCATTGGTTCCAGTTAAACCTTTGTGGTCTTATTTCATAATTGTGGGTAGTCACACCTTGTCCAATGGGCTGTATGTTGTCTATGACTATATTGCATCCACATGTCCTTCAGTTGCAGGGGAGAATATACACTAGTCTTAGATGAATATTTGGATGTTAAACATAAAGTTTTGGTGGAGAAGTTCACATGGTCAATAGTTTCACAACATGATTTTAGTACTGCTCTTGATTGCGAAACTGAGATTTGCTACATGGTGCTTGTTGGAATGAATATATTGCACTGCTTGATGCTGTTATTGGGCTCCAGAACTATGACGTGCAATTTGACGAGATTCAAACTAGTGTTCGTGGGCCTGTGGAAATAGTAGAAAGAAATGGTGATGAGCATTTAGTTAAAGTCGTGTATGCTAACAACTGGTCCCCCATGATTTGTTTACATGTACTTATAATTCATTTGTTTGTTGGAAGAAAAAGTTGGTATACGTATATTGTTGCTATAGGTGATGTTGGGGTTTACAAGATTTTGAATCTGTGGTGGTAGCAGATATTGGAGCAATATTCTCGTCAGTGGAAATTATTTGTATGTTGCAGGTTCTTTATCACGATAAGGCTCTTTTTCTATATACCCTTACAACTATTGTTATGCTCATTAGTACACTGGTCTTTGGCTTCTTGACAAAATCACTTGTTAGCCATCTACTTTCTTATCATGAAAGTACTAAGAGTATAGATAGAGAACCAAGCATCTCAAAAGATAGGCCCTTGCTTGTAATTGTAGATCTGTAACAATCACATCTCTACGCGCAATGGATATTTTCTTGTGTTGTTTGAAAGACTTGGATATGCACTCCATTCGTGCAGGAGGCTCAATGCTCGCTTACATCGGGCCAATATTTGGTGTGGGACATGTTGCTAGCAGTATTCCTAACTCGAACCTTGAGGACAAGGTTCTTTTTGAGGAGGGGAGTATTGTTGTGAACAAGACTGATCCAGTTAGGACTATTGGGCCAGGACCTAATTTAAGAGAAAGCCCAAGGATTAAACAACCAAATAGAATATCGGGGAGTTATATTTGGGATCCAGGGGGGATATGCAGGGCCTGCGAATTATGTTGAAGCTTTGGCTCAAGTCTGTGCTTCTCATCTCCTCTTCTGAATCTGTATCTCATCCCCTTTCTTCTTAGCTTCCTATTGCAGTTTCTTTTCCTCATTTCGTTTATATTTCCTTCAGTGATGTTTTCAATTGTTCTATGGACATTTGGTTATTGTAATTCCATTTTGGTGAGTTAATACAATCAGTTGGTTTGGGTGTAATATCGGGTTTTTACATAACCTGAGTTACTCGAGCCTCGCAAAGTTTTAGATTCTATAGTTTGGTAAGTCTAAACTGGCATGTGCATATAACATCAATTTGTGATGGAGGGGCCAGTGGGATTGACTTGAAATATCTCTTTGGTCTTAGTTTGTGTTTGAAGTGCAGAGGTTGACAGCTTGGTGTAATTGCATTTCTTGTTTCTTGCCTCAACCACTATAATTTCAGTTGTAGTGTTATAGCTTGGCAAGTCTAAATTAGCAAGTGTATAATATCAATCTGTGATGGATGAAGTCTTCGAAAATTTTGTTGGTCTTACTTTGTGTTTGAAGTGCGGATGTTGATAGCTTGATGCAACTGCATTTCTTGTTTCTTGCATCGACTGCTATAATTTCAGTTATAGTTCTTTTTCCTTTTCCATGCTTGTTTCAGTGCGAACTGGATTAGAGGGACCCGGACTTACTGCTGCTCAAAAGATATGGTACTGCATGGCGACAGTCGGTGGTCAATATATATGGGCCCGTCTACAATCATTTTCTGCTTTTCGGAGATGGGGCGACTCTGAGCAGGTACTGCTCGCTCCGCCTCACATATTCTACTTGTTTGTTTAACATGCCAAGTTTTAACATTGAGAAATATGTGATCACTAAGAAAACTCCTCTGTTCTCTAATGGCTAGTATTCTTCAGAATTGTTGACTCCATTTGTTAGAGATAATAAGTTACAAAGTTCTCTAAAAATCTAACTTTGTATAACAATTTCTTGCCATGCACAGGAATTCCTTCTATTTTTATTTTATCTTGGCTTAAGCATATATGTTAAGAAGGAAAATTGAAAGGTTTTTATGACTTTGAAACTCCAAAAGGTGCAGCTTCAGATTAGATCAGTAAAGACATTTATCACTGATCAACATTGATCATTGATATGAATAGAATATTAACAAGCATCCGGGGGTGTAACCTTGTGGTCAATAAAGTTAAATGGACTATGACAAATCAGGGTTCGAATTTCAGCAAAGGCAAAAATTCAGGTGATTTCTTCCTATAAGTCTAAGCCTTGGAGACTGAGTTACCTGATGGATATGCTGGTGGGAGGTGCATGCAAGCTGGCCCCGACACCACCATTATTATAAAAAGAGAGTAGAATATTAACAAAAATGCTTCAAGGGATCTTTCAGTTTGTGAAAATAAGAAGTAACTTTTCACTTAGACAAGAACAACCAGATTCCTGTAAGAACATGTCCAAACAAAACTTGGTTTGTTATGGCATGGAACCTCCACAGCTGGCAATATTCTACATATCGAAAAGAATACCAAATGAAAATGTTTTCAGTTTGTTTCAAATCTAATATTCAGATGAATACTACTTTTCCTTGCTGATTTAAAAAAAAGAAAGATGAATACTAAGTTGTCCTTGAGCAGTTTAAACTTAAAGAACTTCTGAAAACATTTTTCTTGGATACTAGCAAAGATAAATGTCAATTTGAAATACAAGAGTAGAGCTAGTCTGAAATCCATATTCCAAATGTATTCTTTTGCCTTTCTGTTTTAGTCCATCCAAAATTGTATTTTCTCGAAAGGAAAATACTTGCATACACTATATGATACTTATGCTATAGAACGGTATTATGTACATTCAGTACTATACTGATATTTTATCTAGCAGTTAGTTCTCTTTTCTCCTTAATGAATATTATTTAGCTATCTTATTAGAATATGAGTTGGAATGACCTTATAGAAATTTTTAAATTGATAAGGTCACATTTAGGGACTGCACGTTACTCTTTGAGGTACTGCGATTATTTTGATAAACAATGTATTGAGTGTCTGCGATTATTGAGATGTGAGATGAACAATGTATTGCTTAATATTAAATGGGGAAAAATGTAAGACCACAAGATTAAGTTAGGTAGACAATTAGGTTCAAATATAATGTCATAGACCTTTCATTTTAAGGGAAGTTGACATAAACTAATTTGAGAGGATAATTGAATATGGAGTAGAGAATCTTGAGATGGAAGAAGCATTGAAAGTTCAATGCCACAGAAAAAGTATAAGTTCATGTCAAGTTTGGAAGCCACGTGCATTTGAATGTTAAAGTTTTTAAGTCCTATGTTGATATTGCTGTCCAGTCAAACAGTCTTTTGAACTAGGATGGAGAAGTATTAGTTAAACGAAGAATACTAACTTGTATATTACTGGTTTTTAGAGTGTCGACATATAATTTGTTGGTCACTTGTTAATTTTATGTTTGCTTCAGAGGTCTTTGGCACGTGGAGTATGGCTGTTAATGCAACGGATGGAGGGGATCTATAAAGCAGCGTCTTTTAGCAATTTACTTCTCTTTCTTTACACAGGAAGGTATATCTCTTACTGCAAATTTGCTTCTTATTTCTTTTCTAATGCACGACATGACCGCCAAATAGAAAAAGAGAGGAAAATCTAGTTCGTAA
Source organism: Nicotiana knightiana (assembly GCA_005239525.1). NCBI lineage: Eukaryota > Viridiplantae > Streptophyta > Magnoliopsida > Solanales > Solanaceae > Nicotiana > Nicotiana knightiana. The sequence continues at coordinate 18,031 of ML413240.1, forward strand.
AGTAGTTGCTGTAAGTAATACTGCTTGAATCTGTGCTATAGTACAGCAGACAGGTGCATGGTTAACAGAAGCACAGATTTAAGCTTGTATTGCTTTATGATAAATTTTCAATGGAAAATAACTAAATTAGTGAATTTCCTAGAAACTTGTGAAGAATGTTCTTAAAGAGGACATAAAAGGATGAGTTAGAATCTTACAAGTTCGTATTTTTTAAACCAGTTATATATTAGAAACTCTTTGGAACCATCGTTGTGCGGAATTCCACTTTTAGTAAAAGGGCATCCTTGGAACGGGAAAACCTGCAACAAAAACCCCATTTGTAATTTGTATACAATGTAGATAGACTTCTGTTCTTCTCAAAAACAAATGGGCCTCTAAGTTTCATCATTCCCTTGATTTGATTGGTAACTGTAGTGAGCTATGGTCATAATATCTGTCATCACTGTTGTACACGCATATCCATCCAGACATACGGTGATTCCTAGTTTGGAGGACTGAGTGCCGCAGTTATTAAGGGTATCATGCGCCATGATTAATTTTGTAGCACATAAGCTGGCTGGTACTGCTGATTCTACAAATATGTATGGGAGCCCAAATGTGAACAGAGCATTGTTTAATTGTTGTAATGCCCCCTGCATGTGACCTATCCGATAATTTAACACATTGCAACTACATGCAGGTACAGGAATCTCATTGAGAGGGCTCTAAGAGCTAGACTTGTTTATGGGAGCCCAAATATGAACCGAGCTGTGAGCTTTGAGTACATGAATCGTCAGTTGGTGTGGAATGAATTCTCGGTAATTGTCCTTCTGTTGGCACTTTCTTGCAGAATTCCTATGCCCATTCAGAAAGTATAAAAAAGGACCCACTGAGAAACTACTAGATAGTTTGAAATAACAGTATAGAGTATTACGTTTTTTAGTTGTTTTACATTCTGTCCGAGAGCTAGCAGAATCATCTTTCAATCTCGCTATGCATGCCCTTTTTCCTTTTTGGTGGCGGCATTAAATCTTATTGTTTTGCAGTTCAACCTTTGAAGCTATTTGTTTCGGGTTTTGTCAATTCAGTTCTTCAGTACACAATATGAATGGACTTAGATTTTGAGCAATGTTCTAATATGCAGGAACTGCTGCTCTTGCTTCTTCCCCTTCTCAATTCAGCATCTGTGAAGAGTTTCCTTCGTCCATTCTCAAAGGACAAATCTTCAGATTCTTCAGTAGATGAAACTTTATGCCCCATCTGCCAGGGAACCCCGTCAGTTCCATTTCTAGCTATCCCTTGTCAGCATAGGTATATATGTTTACTTGCTTTCATTTATGCGATAAAATGGTAATGCAGTATTCTCATATAAGTTTCTATGCCTTTATTAAGAGCATGCTTTTACGGAACTTCATCGAAGAATTATCATACAGAGAATAAGTTGGCTTCATGGAAATTGCAGCTAGACTAATCCTTGGTTAGTGTAGCCATTAATTATTAATGCTCTTTCCAGTGAAATATTGCTTGGATCTCTGTGCTGAGTACAGTTCCAATATTACTGGTTGCACAGAACATGAGAGTTGAAACTACTAGTACTTCAGGGTTGTATCCATAATAAGTTATCATTGCACTGCTCTTGTCGCGTCATCTGCCCCTTAAAAATGATTTTGTCCAGTTTTTACAGACAACCTTGGCATTCATGTATATTTGGAGCTGTTACATATTCATTAATATCCGAACTTTGTAACAAGTAAATAGGAGCCGTTGTGTGTTTTCGAAATCGCATGATGATGCCATCTTTAATGGGTCTTTTGTCATGCACAGCATTACCAGTGTTGTTCCTAACTTTTGATCTACTATGCTTAAATGTGTTTCTGAAAATTTTAGGTTTATTTATTTCAATCTTATAGGTACTGTTACTACTGTCTTCAAACAAGGTGCTCTGCAGCTCCATCATTTCGTTGCCCTAGATGTGGTGAACCAGTTGCTGCTATGCAACGGCATGGTGGTATAGTCAGCAACATTCCTCAGAAACAATGATTGTTCTGCAAAGTGTGATGTAAATGACAAAAAAGGGAAGCTCAGTTAAACTATAGATCAAAAGTGTCATAAAAGACAACTTGACAATGGAACTAGGTATCTAGATTCCTTCATAAAGCAAGTTGTTCTGCTTTATTGAGTGCTTTAAATTTTTTATTAGTGTGGTTGTCCCTTTTCCTTTATTTACATCTTATTTATTCATTTAATTGAATGATTTTCTCAAATGTTGGATCAGGCTTCACGCAATTGAATCAATATTGGTCCAATGACTACTAGCTATTGTTTATAAGCTTTAGTTACGGTAAATCTTTACTCTTTAGGGAGAAAATAAGCACATTTTTCATTTTCAGAAAGGTTGTCAAGTTGCAAATTAGCAAAGGTAAAAAGTTTGAGTCGGTTAACTCTTGTAATGGCTACTGTAAAGCTATCGTAATATTTGATTTCATTTGGGAATTCGTGGTAGGCTAGTCTCATTTGTTGGTAAAAATCTATTGCACCGGTGTTTACATCAATCAGATTAATATATGCCACATGGTTTGCCCTACACTCTTTATCACTAAAATTTTATTTAATTACTCCTTGATTTGGCCTGTAGGAGAATGAATTTGGTTTTTTATTCTAAATTTTTAGGAGATTGGAGAACTAATTTAATTTGTAGATATTGGGGTCAAATATTAAGTTGTGGAAGGAAATTTGTTACTATATCTTGGTTTCTCTTTTTGATTGACTCGCTACATGTCGAAAAAGTCCTATTGCGAGCTACATTTCGGTTAACAGATTTCTATATATGGTTGAGCTTGAATAAAAGTTGGGAGTACAAATTCTGCAAAAGAGGATTTACTAAATGCGTCTCATGAGAATAAGTTTCAAGACTTTCTATTCATTGTCTTCTTTCTCGTTTGCTATGACAATGCTCCTTTAATTTTGCCGGTCAAAACTTGTATTTTGGGAACTGTTTACTATTGATTGTTACAATTTGTTCTGTGGCTACTGCCATTGAATAAGGGAAAAATCTCATTTTATACCCATTAATTTTAAATTATTTACCCTTTACTATTCAGACCCAAACTATTTACTACTCCTACCCATACGATCCAAACTATTTATCCGATTTTCTACTCGTTATTGAAGTTGGGTGTTGAGCTTGAAATGGTGATCGGTGCTAGGGGAGGCCCACGTAAAAGGGCTCCTCTTAACCACACTGACAAAAAAGGCAGAGACTTGATAAGGATAAATTAAACTATTTGTGTTCAATGGTCGAAAGTACTGGAACTGGATTGTTTTGCTCTAGTATTTATACTCAGTTACTCAGTTTCTTGAATTATTTAAACTATTTATCCTTGAATTATTTTCTTGTTTGCTACTTTCTGACTTACTTGTAATTTGTTCTTACAAAATTGTTCTTCCATGTCCCTTATAATATCTTGAAATGGATGTAATTTCAAATCTGGAAAAAAAAATTGAAACTCCATATGAATGAGTTCAAAATGCCAGATCTGATTTTTTTATAGTGTTTTACTATTGAAATTCGTTAGTTGTTGTTCTTTGATGTGTGGACTGTACATTTGATGCTGGTTTTTGAAGATTTATTGTACAAAATTTAAATCCACCATTGAAGGATCTTGAAGCTTGAAACTCATAACTTGGTCTTTTTGAGTTTTAAATTGTTTTGATCCGATCCTGCATGGGTTTGTTTGGAAAGTTGATTGGAGGTTGTAGCTGAAGTTTTAATCAATTTGGTAGAGATTTTGTAATAGATTTTAGAAATTTGGGTTGAAATATAGTCGAACCAGAGAAGAAGACGAATTTGTATTGTATACCCAAATAGTATACAAATATACCATTTTGATATACCATTCATTTCAACTATATACCCTATTAGTATAGCTATATACTATATTGGTATCATATGCTAGTTGAATCATTTTTTGATCGTATTAGCTGCATTTAATTGGTACAATATTTGATTTTCTTTTAATAATAGTAATATAATAAAATATCTTGAAATACTTTATTATATTAATATGTGGTACACTATTTTTTTTATTTTTCTCTTTATGCATGTGCGTTGTGTAATAGTAGTATAACCATATAATTTCCAGGAATTAACCAGCAAAACTGTATACCATGTTGGTATAGTTATATGCCATATTGGTATCATATGGTAGTTTGAACATTGTGTTGATTGTTTTAGCTGTATTTTTAGTGAATTCTATTATGAAATTATTTATATGAACATGATTTGCAGTGCTGGAATTCTTGTGTGCCAATGGACATAAATTATGTGTATTATGTAATAGTTTTTATTGTTATAGGCAATTGTTGGAACGACCCCATACAACTATATACCCCTATTAGTATACAGAATGAACAAGTTATTTTGCGAATATTTAGCTTGCAATACGAGCATGTAATTTTCTCATACTTATATTGCGTCCTTTAATGTTTTGGTATAGTAGTATAGTCGCAGATAGTTGTAGCAATATTCTAGATAAATCATATGCTATGTTGGTATACGTATATACCATATTGGTATCACATGGTACTAGAAGTCTTTTTTGCTACTTATACTTTTATTGCATTTTTCAATATTTTATTATCATTTTTATTCTAACTAGTATATATGGAGATTTGATTGCTGTAGATTATATTTTCTTGCTCTATAACTGGTTGTATTATTGCTAATGGTAGAGTGTGTACTGATATTTGTAGGGAAGGAGATCAAATTTTGCATGCCAATCACGTGTTGATTCTTAGAATCTGATTATGTAATTTATGATGCTCAGCAGTAGTCAGTGTGATATTCAGTGAATTAGATCAGGTGACAACTGATATTATTTCAGTTTAGTAATTGAATTAAAAAAATCAGAAAGAAAAAAAAATAAAAAGTATATTATACTAATTATATTAAGAAAAAGGTGAACAAATATTTAATATATCAGTTATATTTTTTTACTCTATAAAAAAGAATAATAGAAAATAGTGAAAACAATAAATGAAATTGGATTATGAGGAGAAAAAGAATATTGAAGAAGAAGTTAAATGAAATTATAAAACGAAAAAAGAAAAAAATAAGAAGAAAACGAGAAAAAAGAAAGGAGAAAAGAAAGAAAAAAGGTAAAAAAAAAAGAAAAGAAAGAAAAAAGGAAAAAAAGAAAAGAAAATAAACATAGAAATAAGAAAGAATTAGAAAAAAAGAGAAATTTCCCACAAAAACTACTATGGGTAGAAGATGTAATTAGTTTGATGGGTAGGAAAATAAATAGATAGACAAGGATAAATAGTTTTGTTTTTGTGGAAAACTGTATCATTATCCCTTGAATAAGGTCCCTAGCTACGTGTTTGTTGAGAAAATGGATGATATTATTATTATTATTTTTTTTTTGCAATTTTTTTGTTTTCCTTCCGTTTATCCATGACCTGAATTAGAATTTCTCTCACCTCCACCTTTACCAATATAATGTCAAAATGACAATAGAAGAGTCTGTTCCTTTTCTTATTTTTTTGTTTAAATTTATGTTTTGCAGATAAAAGTTAGACATGAAGTGTTTTCCTCGATCGATGCAAGCTGTTCAATAAACACCTTAGTTATTGACATGAGAAATCACCGAAGTTAGACATTTTCGAGAAATCAGACTCTTAAAAAAAATAATATATGTTTTATACTTCAATATCACACAAGGAGGGTGATTTGTGTGGTGTCCAATTTCCTCGTGCACTAATTATAAAAGGACCTGGTTCTTCTAAGTGTTCCTTAACCTACTGTTGCTCAAATAGTAAATACGAAAAGTAAAGAACACACGGCTCAAAAGGTGAAAAAAAGCGCGAGCTACTACGTAGTAGGATTTTCTCCAACACTTCACTAAATCACTGAGCCAAAACAACGTTTACAAAATACTTTGTAAACCTAAGGATTAACTATAATCCCGCTGTGGCAACCAGCCTCTAACTGTTGCGACAACTTCAAGTTAACCCTAACTTGAATACTCAGAGTACCTATTACAATTGCCTCAAGATAAAGCTGAAAGGTACAATTTGAAAACCACCTACTACAATTGAACTAGAATAAAAGACAGACACTTGGAACTGGTTCTTCTATCTGGATCATGTAGCTTCAGGTTCACACACTTGAATCACACAAGAATTGCTTGCAAAATGCCTTGCTATTTTGCTCTCAACTCACGTTTAACTTCTGCTTTTGTGCGTTCCTGTAAAATGAGAACATCCTGCAATGTGTAGAGTTAGGAAATCAAGAAACAACTAGAGCTCTAATGCTACTCTTCCTTGGTGGAAGAGTTTTAGTTGTTCTCAATTTCTAACTCCTCCCTTATCTTGGATAGTGTTCTCTTTTAGTAAGGAGTCCTTCTACTTATCAATTATACAACCTTTCGATCAGGAGATATCAGATATATCAAGTTAAGCTTATCTCCTTCACGTGCATCCCTTATGCTCGAATTTTCCCGTGTCTTTGTACACAGAGGATGGACCTGGTTCATGCTTGAGCTTCCTTTGTCAATCTTCAAAATAAAACTTCACTTGGGCCAACAAATTCCCCCTTTTTGATGATGACAAATGTTGTGCTTTTTATAAGCTTAGGCCCTGTTTCAACTTAGCTCAAAATCAACACAATGTTAGAATGTTTTACATTCTTATCACTTATCATCACGGGCCAGGTTCATTAGGTTATAAACATCACTGCTCAAAGTGTAAGCACAACCTTATTTCCCCCTTTTGGCATCATCAAAAAGTTTCATAAACATGTAAGATAACCAGATTTTAAAAATTACTCATGGCCACTTGGGCCACTTTAAATGCAATCATGGATTTAATCGTCATATATCAATCTAAGGATATTAGTCATCTAATAAAAATTAACAAACAGTTAGAGCAAAAGGCAGTGAATTTCATTGGTTGATAAGATCCTACCACAAAGCAAAAGAAGAAATAAAAACATTGGACATGAGCAAAAGAAATAAAAAATCCCGAACTGGATCACTGGTTGATCTACACTAGGCTAGGAAGCTTAAGGTTGGGAAGGACCAGGTTCTTGATTTTTGGCTTGGAGTAATTTCAGCATATCCTGAAGAATGCCATCATTCTTCTCCTTTTCTTTTGCCAGCTCAGCTCTGAGAGCATCTCTCAGTCTCCACTTCTGCTAACCTCTCCTTCATCCTATCAATATCAGCATCCTTAGCCCCGCTTTCTTGCACCAAGGCTCGTACTTTGCTATTCAGTGGTACCTTTTTGAATGAACTAGGTTCTTTGGGAGTGGTTTGGACTTTATAGTCACAAGCAGTCAGAGTATTTTCCCTAAAATGATCATTGCTTGTACCAACCTCCCATTTCTTGATGGGTACCTTAAAATGTGCAAGTACAGCCGTGAGAAGAAATCCATAAGGTATGGCATGAGTCTTGGTTCCATTTAGAACCCTATCAAGAAGCTGGATTATAAACCCAGGCCAATTGATTTGCCTCCCACTATTCAAACATTCCATAAGGACCAGGTCCATGAATATGACAATGTGCTTCCTTTCCTGCATTGGCAGCACACATTTATTTACAAGTTCAAACAACACTTTGTGGGGTGGCTTCATCTCACTTTTATAAATAACCTTGGGCTCAAGTTCCTCTTCATTGTCACCAAATTTCCTAGCAATGGCAAGGTCAGTAGGGAGATTCTCTAGACTTGGCAATTTTAGCTTCTTATAATCATTGTATCTTTCAGCATGTACACCCAAGAGTTCTCCTTGCTCATTCTCATCAAAAGTTACTGTCACCCCCTTTACCACACTGGTGACCCTACCATCCTTGATTCACAATTGGCCATAAACTCCATAATTTCAGTTCTGGCCAGTCTGCCATCCATCTGAAGGACCATGTCCTTCCAGCCTTGTAATTGTAACTTCTCCAAAAGCATCGCCATTCCTTCCTCCTCCAAGTCTCTGAGGAGTATGCCTTTCAAGATAGTCCTCTTTCCAAATTTGACCATCTTGTCTTTCTCAGCATCAGAATCATCTTCTTCTTCCTCTCCACTCCATTCTTCTTCCTCCATAATTTTCACTTTTCTTGATTCCACAACAGACCTGGTTCGTTTAGCCAAAGTGGATGGTTTAGCGGACTTTGACTTTGAAACAGACTTCTTTGTGGAAGTCTTGGCTTTCTTAGCTTTAGGATTCAGAACCTCCACTTCTTCTGTCTCATCTTCATCTCGAAGGACCAAGTCCATCTCATCAATTTCAACAGCCCCAACAGGCTCACCCACCTTCTCCTTTCCCTTAGCAGTAGCTTTTCTTATATTTTCTTCTAAGTCTTTCTCTAGTTCAGCCTCACTCTGCTTCTTCTGACTTCTTGTGGCTCTTCCTCTTGTGGGAGGAATTTCAACATGGATAGAAGAGGCAACCTTCCTTTTCTTATTTTGCCTAGTAGTGCCAGGGGTTTTAACTCTTGAACTTCCTTTCTTCTTTGGATTGTAGCTTTCAGTCACCCTTTTTTAGTAGGTCTGCCAGGGTTTCCTATTCAGATGGAACATGTTCATCTACATTTTTCCCTAGTCGAACCAGCCCCTCAGCAGCTTCTCCTGACCCACTTCCCCCTGTTTTTCTCACACTCTCCTCTATTCTAGCAAATTCCTCACCCCAAACAACCATAACACCTGATTCTTTAGTTAGACCAACATGAGTGGGTGAAGAACCAACTACTTTTTTTCCCTTAACCCTCACAGTACTCCGAGCACCCTCACTCTCTTTTTCTTCTTCTTTTTCATTTTTACCACCAACCCTTCCAGCCTCAGTAGTTTCAACACCTACCATAGATCCTACCAGCACAAACCTATTCTCCAAATTCGTAGCAACCTCAGAAATAGTTTCAGGAGTAACTTTAGGGCCAGATGATACCTGTTCAGTCTCAGAATAAACCGTTGTCTTCCCCCTCAGTAGCAGATTTGAATGATTCGTCAGATTTATGGGGTTCTTCTTCCCTACCCGCTTTCAATTGTTCATTTATTTTCTTAATCTGCTCTCCACCAACGACAACCTTGCGAGCCATCATTTTTACTCTTTTCTTAGAGGTTGGTGTGGTTGAAGGGGTGATAGAAGGTGTGGAAGTGTTTTCTTTTGGTGGTGATGAAGGATTCTTAGAGGTGTTTTCCATTTCTATGCTTAGGTATGGAAGAGAAAAAGTAAGATTATGTTTGGAAGATGAGAGAAGATGGAGAGTATTTTGACGGCTTGAAAAGGTGAAGTGAGAAGACACTAAGCCTAATCAATTTAAAGAGGAGTGTTTAATGGGGGTAACAACATCCTTTCAGAATTCTAATCAAACTGAATTTTTCAGTTTTGAAAAGACGTTGGAGTCTATCCCTAGGATCTAGGCACTTAATGCGGTTAGGACTTATTTTGAACGAAACTGGTTCATTTTGTAACGAATAAGTCCAAAAAGGATTTTGGATTAGATGGGACTATTATTTTAATCATGATCCAAATATAATTATTCCAAATTATGCAGAGTGTAGAATACATACCACGTAATTCTTGATGAACCGGGTTATTCACTGAGAAATCTCTTGTGTAAGTCTGAATTTTCTAAGAACATAGAGATAATATCATTAGAGATTAATGAGTCATTTTAACACATGGCACAAGATTATAATATTGAAAGTATGAGACCGAGCAAAATCTAAACTAATTATATAAAAATTTTACAGATTTTCTAACAAAAAAAAATCATTTTTTTTTCATTGTTTTTTTTCGATTGTGAATTTTGAACTGGTCCTTTTAGGTGATCTTAATCATCACTAATTCTAACATGTTCCTTTCAAAGTGATCTCCACTTAGAGCTTTTGTGAAGATGTCAGCTATTTTCTTGTTAGTAGCACAAAATTCCCTTTTCGTAGTTGTTCCTCAAAAAGTGATGCCTAACATCTATGTGCTTAGTTCTCTTGCGATGAATCGGGTTCTTGGTCATACTAATTTCACTAGTATTATAACAAAAATGGGGATACAACCAACATCAATTTCAAAGTCCATTAATTGTTGTTTGATCCACAACAATTGAGCACAACATGAAGCAGCGACAACATACTTAACTTCAACAGTAGATACGACCATACAATTTTTCTTTTTGGTGGCCCAAGACACAAGACATGAGCCAAGAAAGTGTGCCATACCTGAGGTGCTCTTTCTATCCACAACAAAACTTGCATAATCAGCATCAACATATCCCGCTAGATTAAAATTACTACCTTTTTGTATACCATAGACACAGGTCAGTGGTGCCTTTTAGGTACCTCAAAATCTTCTTGACAGCAGTCAAGTGAGACTCCTTTGGATTCGCCTGAAATCTTGCACAAAGGCCTAGACTGAAAATAATGTCAGTCTGCTAGCAGTGAGATACAAAAATGAGCCAATCAATCCCCTATACAACTTCTGATCAACAGATGAACCATGTTCATCTATATCCAACTTTGTAGTTGTTGCAATAGGAGTGTCAATTTCTTTGGAATCTTCCATTTTAAACCTTTTAAGCAACTCTTTTATATACTCCTACTGATCATAGTTCCATTTGAATTTTTTTTAATTTGTAAGCCTAAAAAGAAATTAATCTCACCCGTCATGCTCATTTCAAATTCAATCCCCATTAGTTTAGCAAATTCTTTACTTAACTTATCAGTGGTTGCTCCAAAAATTATATCATCAACATATATCTGAACTACCAAGAGATCTTTACCTTTTTCTTTCAAGAACAAAGTATTGTTAATTTTATCTCTCTTGTAGTCATGCTCAAGCAAAAAATTTGATAATCTTTCATACCATGCTCTTGGAGACTGCTTGAGCCCATAAAGTGCCTTGTCAGCTTGTATACATGATCTGGACTTGCTTGACAAACACTTCTTCCTTTAGATAGCCATTGATTAAGGCACTCTTGACATCCATCTGATGGAGAGTGAATTCCATGTAAGCAGCAAAGGCTATGAGGAGTCTTATTGCTTCTAACCTTGCAACTGGAGCAAAAGTTTCATCATAGTCTATGTCCTCCTCTTGACTATATCCTTGAACCACCAATGTTGCCTTGTTCCTTGTAACTGTTCCATCTTCATCAAGTTTGTTTCTGAAGACCCATTTTGTGCCAATTACTGATCTTTCCTTGGGTTTTGGTACCATATGCCAAACTTGAATCCTCTCAAATTGGTTGAGTTCATCTTGCATTGGATTTGCCCAGTCCGCATCCTACAATGACTCATTAACATTTTTAGGTTCAATAAGAGATAAGAAAGCATAAAAAGCGTAAAGATTCTTCAATGAAGATCTGGTTTTGCTTCCAGAGGTTGGATCCGTAATTATTTTCTCAATGGGATGAGAAATTTGATACTTGTAAGGTTTTACAACCAACTGGTTTCCCGTAGATGTTCCTTCAATGTTTTGTTGCTGAGGAACATGTTCATGGACAGGTTCCCTAGAGGTTTGAGGATCATTTCCTCTTTGTTATATTCCCCCTGTCATGTTGCCCTGGGTGGAAGGACATGTTCCATCACCTGTTCCTTTCTCTAGTGCAGCTTCAGTCTGGGATGTGGTTTCATTTGAGTTTCTTACCAGCCCAATTGCTTCATTATCATGTTCCTGCCTCTCAGAAAGAATGTTAGTTTTATCAAAAATCACATGTACACTTTCTTCTACACACATTGTTCTTTTGTTATAGATCTTATAATAAGCTTTACTATGTGAAAAATATCCCAACAATACTCCCTCATGACTTCTGGGATCAAACTTACCTAGGGAACCTTTACCATTATTATGCACAAAGCACTTGCATCCAAATGCCCTAAGATGGGATATGTTTGGTTTTCTCCCTTTAAATAACTCATAGGGAGTCTTCTCTACAACAGGTCTAGTCATGTACCTATTTATAATGTAGCATACATTGTTCAAACCTTCTGCCCAGAAGCTATGGGGCAGTTTACTTGAAAGAAGCATAGTCCTAGACATATCTTCAAGTATCCTATTATTTCTTTTAACTACTCCATTCTGTAGTGGAGTCCTAGGAGTAGAGAAATTATGATCTATGCCATGCTCATGACAAAATTCAGCAAATTTAGCATTCTCAAATTCAGTGTCATGATCAGACCTAATTGATACAAGTTGATTACCTAGTTGTTCCTGAGTTTTTCTAACAAAAGAAGTAAACATGTCAAATGCTTCATCTTTAGATATTAAAAACAATGTCCAAGTAAACCTAGAATAATCATCAACAAGCACCATCACATATCTCTTACCACATATGCTTAATGTTCTCATTGGACCACAAAGATCCATATGGATCAGTTCCATCATCCTGGTGGTACTTACCATTTTTTTGCATTCAAAAGAGGATCTTACCTGTTTCCCCCATGCACAAGACTCACAAACATTATCTTCCTTGAACTTGATGTTAGGCAGCCCTATCACCAGGTCCTTGGAGACTAATTTGTTGAGTTGGCTCAGACTGGCATGTCCAAGTCTCTTGTACCAAAGGAGAGGATCATTATCCAACACACTTAAGCAAGTTAGAAAGTGTGGACAGATCTACAACATATATGTTGTTCACTCTTTTTCCCTGCAAAAAAAATCTTGTATTGGTAAGATTAATCACAAAGCATTTGGTAGAGGTAAATGCTACCATGTTACATCTATCACACAATTGTGATACACTTATTAGACTATACTTTAGTCTATCTATCAAGTAGACATTCTCAATAGAGTGAGAATCAGTCTTACCTACCTTTCCAAACCCAATGATCACACCTTTCTTCCCATTTCCAAAGGAGACATTACCTCCTTTGAGGTCCTCAAGTGAAAGGAACTGGTTCTTATTACCTGTCATAGTCTTTGAGCAGCCACTATCCATGTATCATATCTGGATGCTCTCCTTCACTTAGACCTGCAAAAGGAAATCAAGGGTTAGTCTTAGGAACCCAAACTAATTTGGGTCCTTTTCTATAGGCAAAAGGGTGAATCAAATTCTTTTTAGCCCAACTTGGTAGACTATTCTTCCTTTGAATAAATTTTTTGTTCTTTTGACTTGCTTTTTATTTTGCAGTGCATCCACTTTTAAAGTGACATGTTTTATCACAGTGTGTGCAAATCTTGTTCTCAGAAAGTGTGCGATGCTTGCTTTTGGGATCCCATTTAGCTGGCAAATTTCCAAAGCCAAGTCCCCTTCTGTTGCTACAATGATGTTCCTGTAGCCATGGAAGTGTATTGGAGGACCTGTTCCATTTACAAGTTCTGTCCAGCTCATACTTGACCTTGCTTAGATCCTCCTTTAGAATTCTTACCTCCTCATCCCTCTTATACAACTCATCTTTCAATTTACCTACATTTTCATCTAGAGTGAGTTGTGTGTGATCAGTTGTCTTCTTACATGTTCCTAATTTCAGTTTTACATTTTTAGATCTAAGTTCTAGGACATTTGAATCAAGTGCATGAACCTGGTTTTTCAAAGCAGTATTTTCACTCACAGTTTCACTAACCTAAGTTTCAAGTTTTTGCACTTTGCTTTCAAAATCACACATTCTTTAGACAATTGTTCCTTTTCATTATTTATATCCACATATTCATCAATTAGATCTAGAAGTAACTCAGACAACCTTTCTTTAGACAAAAAATTAATCTTGTCTTTGAGATGAATTACACTTACCTCAGTTTCCTCATCAGATTCTCCAATGGCCATAAGTGCTTGTTCATCCTCATCATCGTCATCTGAGCTTTCTTCCCAATCAGCGACCATAGCCTTGGTTGATCCTTTATTTTTCTTGGGTTGAACTTTTTCCTTCTTTCTGCTCCTTCGTTAAACTCCTCCTTCTTCCATTCAATTTCTCATTGAAGACAGTTCTTGATGTGGAAATCAGGCTTCCCACACTTGTAGCATCCTTCATTGGTTTGCTTTTCAGGAACCTTTGACTTGCTGTAGCTTCCACTTCTTGAAGGACCCTTTCTTCTCTTTAGATACTTCTTGAAGTCCTTTGTGATCATAGCCATTTCATCATCTTCTAGATTAGAACCTTCAGTGATTCTGTGTGCCAGGCCCTTTCCTTCTTAGGTACATCCATCTTCATAGTTTGTGTCTCTTGAGTCATAAGCAGTAAGATTTCCAATTAACTCATCCAATGGGAGGGTGGAAATGTTCTTTGATTCCTGAATGGCAGTGATTTTGCTCTCCCAAGTAACAGGCAGAACTCTTGTCGAAATCTTCTCAACTATATCTTCTTCAAGAATAATCCTTCTAAGAGATTTTAGTTTATTTGTCTATGTAGTGAACCTTGCTTACATCTCTTGAATGATTTTCCCTTCTTTCATGGTCAAGTTCTCATATTGAGAATATAGTAGAGTTCCTCTGGACCTCTTCACTTGAGGTCTTCCTTCATGGGCCACTTGCAGAGTGTCCCAAATTTTCTTAGCAGTGGTATAACTTTGGATTCTACTGTACTCATCTGGACCAAGTCCACAAACAAGCCATTTCTTGGCTTTAGCATTCTTCTCCCATTTCCTCAAGTCCTCAACAGTGCAGCCAACTCTTGTCTTTGGGACATCTACTCCTTCAGCATTTTTCTTCAGGGTAGCTAGTGGGCCATCGGTGACAATGTCCCATAGCTCATAGTCCTCTCCTATGATGTGATCTCCCATACTGTTTTTCCACCAGGAGTAATATTGGCCATTGAAGAGCGGTGGACTAGCAGTGGATTGCCCTTCCCAGTTTTCAGGTGGTGCACTCATCTTGATCTTCTCCGAAGGTGTTAGCCCCTTCAAGGATAACCTGCTCTAATACCAATTGATGTTTTATACTTCAATACCACACAAGATGGGGGATTTGTGTGGTGTCCAATTTTTGCGTGCACTGATTATAGAAGGATTTGGTTCTTCTAAGTGTTTCTTAACCAACTGTTACTGAAATAGTAAATGCGAAAAGTAAAGAACACAAGTATTTTTATGTGAAAAATACCCGGCTCAAAAGGTGAAAAAAATCACGACCTACTACTCAGTAGGATTTTTCCCAACACTTCTCTAAATCACTGAGCCAAAACAGCATTTACAAAACACTTTGTAAACCTAAGGATTAACTCTAATCCCGTTGTGGCAACGAACCTCTAACTGTTGCGACAATTTCAAGTTAACTCTAATTTGAACATTCACAGTACCTGTTACAATTGCCTCTAGATAAAGCTGAAAGGTACAATTTGAAAACCACCTACTACAATTGAACTAGAATAAAATACAGACACTTGGAACTGGTTCTTCTATCTGGTTCATGTAGCTTCAGGTTCGCACACTTGAATGACACAAGAATTGCTTGCAAAATGCCTTGCTATTTTGCTCTCAACTCAAGTTTAACTTCTGCTTTTCTGCGTGCTTGTAGAATGAAACATCCTGTAATATATAGAGTTAGGAAATCAAAAAACAACTAGAGTTCTAATGTTTCTCTTCCTTGGTGAAAGAGTTCTAATTGTTCTCAACTTCTAACTCCTCCCTTATCTTGGATAGTGTTCTCTTTTAGTAAAAAGTCATTTTCCTTATCAATTATGCAACCTTTTTGATCAGGAGATATCAGATATATCAAAGCTTTCTTTATTAATTTTCAGAATAAAACTTCACTTGGGCCAATAAAATACGTACATAGCAATCGTTCAAGCAAGGGCGTTAGGCAAGATTCAATTATTTATGAAGTTCCTGTTTGTTAAAGGCTTTACCTCCTGCTAAACCTTTGTATACTGTAACATCACTATTAATGTAAGATACTGTAATTATTAGGGTCCCTACAACCGATTGAGGTTTATACAATCTAAACCTGAAGGATGGCACAGTTGATTTTGTCCAGATTGACTAGTACTTATCCGGCTAACTATTTCAAGTTCTTTAAACCAATCAAATACTTCAACTGTTTCTAATCGTTTTGACCGTTTAGCCGAGGAGTCTGCATCCATGGTGTAGGAACTGCCTTTTGAATTTGTTTACAAAAGTCTGGGAGAGTCCTTCGAAATAATAAGACGTCATGCTAAACTAACAAACTAAATATTGGCGACAATAAATGAGAAGACAAAAATAAAATCATACTAAAAGAGAATATTATAACGGGATTTGGTCAATTGACCTACATTCATCTACTAATTAATTATAAAGATTTATCGAGAAAAAAAACCTTCTCCTAAATAAAACTCTTTTGTTTTTATTGTTGTGATGGGTATTAGAGATCCTCAATTTATACTTTTTCAAGATTCTTTTCCTCCAAGAAAAGATAAGTCATATGAAAGAGATTAATTTTTTACTTCAAGAAAGAAGGTTCTAATAAATTAATTCAGGGCAAAACCCTAACACGTATGATTAATGACTTTACATTTTACACTATTACTGTAAACTAACTGCCGTTCTGTTTAATTTTGATTGTAGGTGTTTGTAGTGATCTTATAGTGCAACTAAAAATCTTGTACACAGCCTGTGAAAAAAGCTATACTCATTAATTGATAGAATATCATACACAGAAACTTATACTGCTACGGTAAAAGAGCATGCTCCTATTTTACTTGATAAGATCTAAGAATGCAGTTCTATATCTAGTAGTAACAGAAAAGAACAATCCCTTAGTTACCACTCCAAGTCAATGTAAGTTTAAAAAGAACTCCACGAGCATTTGTTTTTGGGCGTGACCCACCAGCCTTTTTCTGCCTCCACTTTACAATAAAGCTAAAGCAAGGAAAAAAATAATAATAAATAAATAAATAAAAAGAAGGTATCAATAAGGGGAAAACAAAATACAATCACAAAGCTTCTCAACCCCACAAGTAAGAAATACTACTAAGTAAATGTTACTCAGTTGACAATGATATATTGGTTTCTTCAACCTCTTATGAGTAAAGCAAATACAGCCTTGAAAGCCTTCAGGAAAGTCTCGTTTTTTTGCACAAAAAAGGAAAAATAACAACTAGTGATTTGTACACTAGATCACAAAGTAGTGAGAGAGATCGAGAGAGAAACCGACAGAGAGGAAGACGAAGGATCGTATAGGTGTTCATAACACGCAGAGAAAAGACAAAAAATAATCTTTGAGTTGAGTTGGGGATCAGCTAATAATCATAACCAGTAGCAAATGATGGCTGGAAACCCTACTAATTGGTGGAGCATGCTAATGAATGGAAACAATATGCATCAACAATCTGAGCATATTTCCTCTTCTTCTTCTTCTTCGCCGCATTTTTATGGAGCTTCAAATTCTTCTTTAGCTGACAATCCAAACCAAGATTTCCCAGCTCGCTCATTGAGCCAACTACTTCTGTAAATACATATCTTTAATTTCTCTCTCGTAGTCTTTTCTTTGTCATGTTTACGTAGTTTGGTTCAATTCTTGTTTACCTTTATCATGTTTTGAAGTTTCAAAGATTTTTTTTTTTTTTTGTGATTCCGAAAACTTTCCCCTTTGGTTGAGCTAATAATTATCATTCGATCAAATTTCTAAAGTCTTCATGCTATGAGCTTAGGCGAATACAAGATCTAGAGACAACAAGTTCAAAATGAGTGCAGTTTTATTATATGTACATGTATATATAGTTCGAAAGTAGCAAGAAGTGAGCACAGTTGAACACTCAGAATCCGCCCTAGATCAACCTTTTGTTAATTATATGATTTTTATTTTTGAGTATGGGTATTACCATGTTAGAGTATGACTAAGGTGAAACTTTTTCCTTAATTATGATGTTAATTAATTACTAATCTCAATTCAAATTGCAGGAGTGGATTTTCTGGTGATGAAGAAAAGTTTGGTATTAGTCCTTTTCATCAAGCAGGAAACTCAGAAGACCAAAATTTGAATTCAGTCCATATTCCATCAGCTTCTAATTTTAGGGTTAATCCTATTGATGATGTAAAGCCAGAGCTTGGCCAATTATACGACTATCATCATCATGTCCAAAATGAATTTCAAGCATCTCTACAAGAAAAACTGGAATTACCAACGGATTTTACCAAACACGCCGCGTACACGTGTCAACCTCTTCTTGCTAATTCTTGGTCTCAACATCAAGACATGCCATCACCAGCTAGCTCTTGTATTACCACAGGTTTATTAAACCATAATATTTTGAACTTTTCCAGCAATAAAAACAGCAAGGGAGAACTCAAGCATCAACATCCAGACAATTCATCTGAGGTAAGAAATTAAAAAGAAAAAGAAAGATAGGGTAAAAAGTTGATTTCTACATCTCATCTTTGCATATATATAAGTCAATAAATTCATCATTAGCATTTTAAAAAGGAGAAAGTGATCTATATAAATGCCAAAGTAAGTTCATGATTACCATTACGAATTAATCATACAAAAAGATAGGTTAATTAATTACTACTCCTAGCTAATATTTACTCTTAAATTTTTTGGTTGATCATTATTAGCATTAAGTTTGAACTTACTTTAGTGGGTAATATGTTTCTTTTTTCTTGACTTTATTGACTTTTTTTATGCCTCCATTAAAGTGTAACAGCACAAGCAGTGGTGGGATAAGTAAAAAGGCTAGGGTTCAGCACTCTTCAGCCCAACCTTCTCTAAAGGTAATTTTCATTCCTTTAGATACTCGAGCAATAACAAGAAATTATATTTACTGAAAAATATGTAGCAAATTAAAAGTCCTTAACAGAATTTTGTTGTCTTTTTCGAAGCAGGTAAGGAAGGAGAAGCTAGGGGATAGAATAACATCACTCCACCAACTTGTTTCTCCATTTGGAAAGGTAAAGTAATAATTAGAGTTTTAACTTCAATTTTCTTACACTATTAAGTCACGATAATTACATATAATTGTTCATAAAAAGTGGTCGACAACCTCGAAAATAAGTTAGGTTACCTACTGCAATAGGTTAAATACATTTTTTATGCTGTCGGTGTATACAAGTTAAATCATACTCTTTCTATTGCTTAGCCTCCTTCCCATGCTGGTGAAACTGTAGACTGAAATGAAGACCAGGAATAAACAAAGAAGACTAGACTAAATTGAAGGAATTTTATTGTTATTAGTGTACGACAGTTGATAGTTTATAATGAAACCCATATTCCAGAAACACATCAAGATTCCCTTTTGCTTTAATCTTACCCATAAAGCCCTGTCTTAAAGTTTTCAACACAAAAAGAAGTTTTGATCAAGAAAAGGAAAAGAGAAAAAAAGAATAATATGGCTTTCTGTATTGCTGAGATAGACATGTCATGTTTCTCTTTTGCAGACTGATACAGCCTCCGTCTTGTCAGAAGCTATTGGCTACATCAGATTCCTTCAGGGTCAAATTCAGGTCTCTTTTTTCTTCATTTTTCCACCTTATTTTCAAAAGCACATTTAACATATAGTATAAAGATTAGTTACTCTGATATTGTTTTTAACCATTGTTTGATATGTTGTATTAAAAATGACAATTGCATAATTTCTAAGAAGAAGATATAAGTTAACCCGGCACTACTTACCTCACTCTCTACGAGGTATAAGTTATCCCGGTACTAGTTTTAATCTCAGGATAACTTATACTAGGTTTGCTAACCAAACAAATTAAGGTGATATTAAATTTTTATACCAGCACTATACATTTTTATGACGGCCCCTTTCGGAAGCTCTTTGCTAATTTTGCTGAAATTTCGTTTTTACTTTTTGCTTATTTTCGTGCACCAATGCAGGCATTAAGCTCTCCATACTTGGGAAATGCATCAGGAAGCATGGGTCACATTTCCCAACAATCAGTGAGTCCACCATTTTATATATCAGCTGGCATTTTCTTTTCACATTTTCCGAAGCACGACCAAGATTCTGCAGTCTCACACATTCATAATACACGTGCGATCGACTGACTAATCATATGTTATTAATTGATTAATTATGAAAGAATATCTATTCCTTGAATTCAAGAAAATAGTTAAGTTAATATTACTGCCCAAAACAGCTTGATATATTGCGCCTGTTCTATTGGATTTCTCACCACCAAAAACAAGCTATATATGAGAGACTTTGCATTTGTAAAGCAAGTAGTATCAAACGTAAAAGTGATCATAAAGAGAAATGACGTTAAGTTCCCAACTTCATCAACTCCAATAATAATTTAAGTTCTTCAACTGTATGATTTCGTTAAAGGGATTTTTTATTTATTTAAAAAGGGCTTAATATACACTAGTTAGTCAAGAAAAAGGGCTAAAGTTTTGAACTGATCGGAGTCTTTTAGTTCTTGTCTCATAGATACTGATTTAGTTCTGATCCATTTTCATGATCTAGTTTTTGGATGGTAGTTCCTGAAAAAGGAGGTCCGCATATATGCAGGTATATATGTATACACACGTAGAATTTAAGTTATATACATTGTTAGTATTAAATTTTTTCAATACTACCGGGTTATCCAAAAGAAATCTCTAGGTAAACCCCATAAAAAGTGAAACCGTAACCTTGAAAATTGAGCAGTTTACGTGCTACAATAAGTAAAGTGACTTAAATTCTACCCTGATAGTATATCGTATATCTTAAATTCTTTCATGCACGTACGTGACATACTGCCATTTACTGGTATCTTATTAATTAGCAAAAGAAATATTGAAATTAGTCTACTGATCATATATATAGCCTAAATTAGCAATTATCCAACTTCCTGTATCCCGTAATTACAACTGCAAATGAATGTTTATATATAGGATTCTCAACACAAAACGAAGGATTTAAGGAGTAGAGGGTTGTGCTTGGTTCCTATTTCTTGCATGCAAAATGTAGGAAGCGACACGGGCGCCGATTACTGGGCTCCAGCTCTAGGTGGATCAGGATTTTGATGTAACGAGTGTTTACTCTGACGATGGGATTTACGTTAATACACTGACAGTGTAAAGATCTTTTACCCTGCTACTGCCGAGACGATGATGAAGTGATGATACAATGGAGCTAGCTAGCCTCTCTGTCCTCCTGGAATATTGAATGATACTCCATATAACATCATCAGCAGTCATTTTCAGCATGAAAGTCAGAGCTGACTGTTGGTGATGCTATATCTTTTGCTTTCAAAATCGGATCAAGGATAAAGTGGTATTGTCCAATACCAATATGGTCCGATTTTCTTGAATTTATGAATAATCATACACTACAAGCTAGTAGTTCATATATAAGTGTTGTATATGTAACTTGAAAATCACTTATCAGCCATTGATAATTTTATCTTTCATTTCAAGTAAATATTTCTCTTCTGTTTAAGCCAAATGGAGATGGAAAAGCATAACGAAGGAAAACTTTGATTATTGAATGAGACTGGCTGGTGACATGTAGTGTGAGATTGTGAATAAAGTTGAAGTTTGACTTTTTTCTTTTATCTCATTAGTTAAGACTAATTAACCAGTTCCAAAGTTGCACTATATATGCACGTGTTATCGCTCAAATACCAATAAGTGGATAATGTTTCCTAAACTTTCTGTTTATTCCCCATGATTTTGCTTCTCCCAGGCTATATTGCTGACGCACAAATGCCAGTCCCATGGTTTATGTGGATGTTGTGCGTAAACCATAGCTTGATATTCTTCTTTTTTCAAGTGGAGCTAGGTTATGGGAGGTGAATCGCGGACTTAAAAATTAAGAGTGGGTTATGTAAGGGCATTGCGTGCCTTCAAATCAAAATAGACGAGGATATATGATTAAGGGGAATGGAATCTCGACCACAGGGCGAGAGAATTTCATAATACAAGGGTCAGCGACTAGTTTTTTATTTTTTTTTGGCACAAACATATATATGTATTACATTTTTAGTCCTTAAAACCATAGGAAGAGCCCTTCAATATTCAGTACAACCATTAATTTCCACATGAAAAGTTGCCTGGAGATAAAGTCTTTGCTAGTTCACCATATAACTGGCGTTAATTAGTCTTGTAGTACAAACCCTAAATCACTAAGGATCCTTTAGTTACACTGCAGATAGTGGAATAAATAATGCTACATTCTTTCATGTAGGTTTGGCTGGATTGGCTGAACTCGCAGGGAAAATGGCATCTGGTACTCGTAGTCTCTGTCTCTTTGATGGTACACTTCCTCTTGAATCACTCTCATGTTTCCTCCCATGGCTGTCATCTCCTTTTGGTGCAAAGCATATTGAAGTTGCTTATGTTCCTCCTCCAGAATTTGGTCATTTTCCTGACCATCCTCAAGATCTCAGACTGTTTGGCACTTATACTAGAAAGCCCATTTTGAAACGCTTCTTCCATAACCATAAGTTCTTTGTGGTTCAGAGAATTGATATCTTCTCCTTTAAGGTGCCTGAGCTTAACCTGCATACTGTCATTCTCTTTCTTGATTCTATCAATTTCATTGCTCAAGTTCTCATGCTTAGCATCCCATAGCCTCCTCCCAGAAGTTTTTTGATACCCATCAAGCATATCAGCTATCGTAGTAGAAGGGCTACAATATTCATGCATCTTGCCAGAATTACCAAAGATGATAAGGGAAACCTTGGCATCACAAAGAACTGTGATCTCTTTAGCTTTCTTAATGATCCCATTTCTTCTCTTTGGCTAAGTCACTTGCCTGTTGCTTGAGTTCTCTATTCTCTTTATCTCTATCTTTCCTCTCCTCATATCTACAATCCAACTATCTCTTCTTCTTGAATTTAATTTTTTTTTTAAAACTTTCCCATAGGATAGGGGTGTTGTATTAATCGAAAGAAGTTTTTCAATGTTACAACACAAGGGTAAAGGTTACCCTTCAAAAGAATAGCAAGGTGATGATAAATACCGTTCATCTGCCCTAACATAAGGCCACAAAACATCCTGGCTTACAAAAAAGTTAGCTTTGTCATATTTGGTTCTTATACTCGGAACTTGATTTTTGTCCAAAAGAAAAGGCCCTTCACTTCTTTAGGAAGATGTTGGCTGGAGAAGAAAAAGGCACCATTGTGAGCCTTGTTAGCCAATTTTGCTAAGCAATCCACGATATGGTTTGCTTCTCTGTAACAGTGGTTGACTCGAATGTTTGTTGTGTTCCTGATTCGAGTTATATATCTTTTCAATGATCTTAGCCATCCTGTAGTCCGTTTCTTTTTCCCCTTTTAACATATCAACAACTATACTGGAGCCCATCTCCAAAGTGAAAGATGTGTGCCCATTTTGGATACACCAAGTCACTCCAAAGAGTGCATCATAGGCCTCGGCAAGGTTGTGGTTGATACAGCTATACGGAAAGGCAAAAGCCATAATCAGATCACCATTATCCCTTCTAAGAGCTCCCCTCGCTCCAGCACTCATATCCCTTTTGTTGAAGCTT
This sequence comes from Nicotiana knightiana, assembly GCA_005239525.1. Taxonomy (NCBI): domain Eukaryota; kingdom Viridiplantae; phylum Streptophyta; class Magnoliopsida; order Solanales; family Solanaceae; genus Nicotiana; species Nicotiana knightiana. The sequence goes on from ML413240.1 coordinate 41,315, forward strand.
TCATTAGTGTTTAATTTGAGAGTGCCCAATTCTGGTTTTTGCCATTAGACCATAATGAAAAGTTGTTCAGGATGCATCATCTGCAAAGTGCCGCATAGGTTGTTCCAAGGCAGCCTAAGATTGATGTTTGGGTAGGCCTTGTTGATGGCAGCTTTCACATTCCAACCAATCTGTTGTTGCAATTTGTACAGGTTGAATTTCTTCTGATCCCCATACCTACAAGCACAGGTTTCCTTCCACATCACCCAACATATAATAATAGGGGTAATTTTTAAAACTAGATTATGTACATCATTAGAGGCTTTTGAATGCCACCAGGTATGTAACATGTTTCTAATGGGGTGGGGGTGATAGGTAATACCAAGTTGAGAGCCAAAATGTTTCCAAACATAATTGGCTATCCTTCTATAAATACATGATGCATGTTTTCATAGGAAGGGTTCTCACAACAGTTACACCTACAAACAATTTTTCTCCCGAACCTAGAAATAACTTCATCAAAAGGGATACCTTTCTAAAGCCTCCAGACAAGAAAAAACATATTAAAAGGAATGCAAGTGTTCCAACTTTTTTCCAATGTGATGCTGCCTTGGTCTAGATTGCCTTACTAGATTCCAAGTTGTTTTGTTAGAGTACTTGCCATTATCCTTAAGGTCCCAATAAACCTTATCCTCTATGTCTTGAGTTCCAATGTCTAATCTAAGGATGTGGTCAACCAGGTGCTCTGGAAGGATATTTTTCAGTTTATAAACACCCCACCTTCCTCCAGTGATGAATTCATTTACCTGAGTTTTGTAGCTCTTTCTGGTAGTGTTTACTAAACCTGCGATATGACCTTTTAAGATCCAATTGTCCCACCAAAAACTACATGTACCGGAGTTTATCTTCCGAATCATGTGACTAGTCAAGTCATCAAACTTAATCATTTTGATCAACATGAGTGCAAGTAGACTAATCAAGGAATTAAACTTAACCATCTTATAAAAGTCGAGGCTACTTCAAGCAAACAAAGGACGAGCCCCTATTCAAACCAAAAGAAGTACCACATCTCACTTACATGAAGTTGTTAGATTGAAATTTGGGCTCTGAATTATGAGAGTTTACTTTTATCTTTCTGATCGTAGCGGTCTGACCAAATAGGGGAATCAGGCCATTATTGATGTTTTTACTAGTCATTAATAGTTGGCTTAATTAGTACTCTTTCTGTATGTGTTGTGAACACTTTCATCTTTTCCCCTCATCTTCTCTAGACAAGCAAAATTCGAACGGATATAATATATGGTCCAAATCTCGTACTGTTGAAATAGCTCATCAATAGAGATGTTCCCACATGTGCCTTTTCTTCAATGGTGTATCTTTTGGTCTATTAACATTTCAAGAAATTCATATGCATGCAGACAGAGCAAAAACTGGAGTCTACAAGGGGCTAGCGCGCGCATGGATATTTCTTTGACAGAGTCTCGCTTCTTCAAGTTCAAGTTCTGCTTGCTGCTTTTATTTTGACAGGAGTAGTTCGTGCCCCTGTCTATGAGAGTTCTTTCTTTCTACAAATGTTTATAGGCAAAAGAGACCTTTCCGAATTCTGTCTCATTCAACTAGCTACTATGAACTTATGTGCTATGTCTAGCAGCTTTAGCTGAATCTAGGGGTGGCAAATGGAGGGGTTGAGCTGAATTTGGATGGGTCAAGATGGGTTAGGTTCATAAATGGGTCATTGCCCAATCCAGCCCAAAGTGCACTTGGGTTAAGATGGACTAGGTCAAGATGGGATAAACAATGAGTCATAGCCCAACTTGATCCATATTTTTGAACCATGCTCATCTTGCATAACCACAACTCTTTACCTTTTATACACCTATGTATATTTCCCACTTTCTTAGCTTCTTCGTAATTTATAAATTCCATGCACTAACAATGAATTGCTATACATTTAATTTCAAATTCTTAGCTAAGAAACACATATAGATTAATCTTATACTCAACTATTCATGAGCTTTTATGACTTTCTAAAACTAAATAAATATTTGAAAGTGTATAGAAAGAAAAAGGAAAAGCAAAGAAAATAGCGGCCGAAAAAAAAAAGACAATGTTTAAGAAAATGTTTTGAAGAAAATTTTTGTGCAAAATAAAGGTTTGGCTAATTGAAGTTTTTTTTTCCTGGCGTTGGAATTGTTCCATAAACAATTCATTTAGAAAAGAGCCTTCCGGCCACACAATTTTCAGAAAACTTCGTTGATTAAATCTTTTAGAGAAAAACAACCCAGACAATTTTTGTACAAACTTTGATTTATATCTATTTATGTAGTTATTACTTGTTCTTTACAATGTAACACAAAAAGCCCTACTCCCCACTTAAGAAGTACTCCCTCCATTCAAAAAAAATAAAAAATACTATTAGTATTTTGACAATCAAAATATATTTTCTTAAATAACAAATTAGTATTTAAAATTTGTAAGTTAAAATATGTTTTATGTTATTTCTTCACCACAACTCAATCATAAAATTATTCACATTTACACTAAAACTTAAATGCCTTGATTCTCATTTTAAAATTAGATACAAAAACTAATGATGGAGCAGCTAAGTAAATTTCTCAAGCCTTCGGTTAGATTGAGACCCCTTTGTTTTGGGTGGGCTTCATAGGTTGTATTTGGAATACTTCATGAGGATAAATAGCATGGGCTAGCCAGTTTTCGGACTGGTCATTCAAAAATAGCCAGCGTTTGTCAAGTCATTCAAAAATAGCCACTATTTTGCTGCAACAGAGACCGATCCAACATAATATACTGTAGTTCGGTGCACCTTTGTCTGAACTTCCAGCATATTATGCTGGAACTCCAACACACAGAAAGTTCCAGCATAATATACTGGAGATTCGAGCACTTGTATATGAACTTCCAGCATATTATACTGGACCGGTATACTTTGCTGGAACTCCAGTATATTATGCTAGAGTTCTAGTATACTTATGCTGGAACTCCATTTTATTATGCTTGAGTTCCAATATACTTATGATGGAGCTCAAGTATACTATACTGGAGTATTTTTCGAATTTTGAACAGTATTTTCGTGCAGATTTATCTTTACATGAAAAGTGGCTAAATTTTGATTACTTTTGAAAGTGTGGCTATTTTTGAATGACCACTTGTAAATCTGACTATTTTTGAATTTCTCCCACTGTATGGTTCAGAATGGGCTATTTCCTATAAAGAGAAATTTTCAGAAACCACTATGTTTTGGTGATTATTAGCTTGTCATAGCTACCATTTACTAAATTACTTCTTATAGTTATGTTTTAACTTGTTATAGAGTGTATTCAATGTATTTAAGCTAATGTATTCATGAATACAATAGAAAAAGTCGACGGAAAAAAAGGAATTACAGCTAACGTATAGACTGTATTCATATGTATTCGCGAGTTGTATTCGTAAATACAGTAACATAATTTAAAAAAAAAAGGGATTCAGCTGTTTAAAAACGGTAAGTGAATCAATTAACGCGATAGACTCCTAATATAACTCAACAAACTCAATTATAACACATAAAATTTGTATTTTCGGTTATAGAAAAGATTCTTAACCGAAAACACCCCAAAAACAGAACAATCTTCAGAGATTCAATCCATCCTTTTTTTTGGTGGTATCTTTGCTAAATATTTTTTAGGGGTATCTTTACAAATAGATTTATATATTAAAATTATATTATTACATTGAATACAATTAAATACATAAAAATACATTGAATACATGAAGTACAGCATGTCATCTATAGTGCAAAAAAAAAAAACATACTGCAGATACATTTGAATACATAAATTATATTAATTAAAAATATATATGAATACATTCTACAATACATTGAATACATACTGCTGGACAGAATACTGAAACAAAGTGAAGCTTTGAAATTATATAATTACATTGACTATAGTTAAATACAGTGAATATATCAAGAAAGTAGAAAAAACTAAAGACAGTGAATACAATGAAATACATGGAATACATCGAGATACATTGAAATACAATGAAAAAAAGTTAACAGATTCTTCAAGTTCCTCAGCCCCAAACTCCGTCCCCAATCTACCGATATCCAACCGCCGCCATGTGGGGCGTCGCTGCCGGTATCGGCGCCCTTGGAGTCGTACAAGTAGTGAATCTATCATTTCTGCTTTGAAAATTTTGAGATCTGCACTTGTATTTCTCCAGATTTTTGTTTCTCCTTTATCTTTTTTTTTTCCAGATCTTCACTTCTACTTACCACAACACTTTAGAGCAAAAAAGTTGAATGCATCACAACAAGGAAGGGGGGAAGTGGTCGCCGACCAGATCTGTCGTTTGCGTAACACAACCCCTGCTAGGGTTTCTAAAAGCAGGGGAGGAAAAAATCGGGGGAAAAAGAGAGAAGAAAGAGGAAAGAGAAATGAGAAGAGAGGGAATAGAGAGGAAGAAAGAAGTTTACTTACTATACGGTAATTTTGTGAGAGAAAAAAAAAAGAATGAGAGAAAGAGAAAAATAATACACAACGTATTTAATGACTTAAAGGTAGGAAACTGCCATAAATAGATATTTTGCTATAGAAATTAAAAGGTAACTATATGAGATAATTTTTAAAAGGGTATCAACATTTGTTATAGGAGGTAAAATTTTTTATAAAAATGATAGGTTAACTTGAGCTTCGCCCAAATAGACTCATAAATTAAAATGTTTGTAGCTCACCCATTAATCTCTAGACGAGTTGGATGATTGTCCCTGCCCAATACAGACGGGTTGAATTTTCTCAATCCGTGGGTGATATATATGCACGTCAAATCACACAGTAATTATTTCCACGAAATTAACAGTTTACTTTTAGTAATTTATATGGAGGTGTGGGGGCGGCGGAGTTAAGGATCTATCCTCGACTAAAGGACTTTCTAGTTGCCTAGGTCATTCCACTTTCCTTTTCCACTAACAAAAGGTAAAGAATTTTAAAATGAAGACGAATTAGAAAAGTGAAGAGATTATTAGTAGTTCCTCTCTATCCCTTAATCTCTGTTTGAAATTTTTATAAAATATCATCTTGAGGCATATATTACGACAAGAGAAGAGACTATTTAATTCTAAATTATATCCTTTTATGAAAGTTGACAATAAAATAAGATTCGTGCTGGGATATTTGTACTTGTGTATTAATAGTGGCAGTGTTAGAAAGTCAAGAAGCAATTATGCATTCATTATTTAATGGCAATAATGATCTTGGGACATCCAAAAAGTGAATTAATGTGCGTAAAAATGTGAGACTTTGAGAATATTATTTTATTAAGATACTTAAACAGTGAAAGGAAGAAACAAAATCAGTAGATGGGTCAATACAATCATCAATTCATGATCATGCTAAAATATTAAAAAGTTAGTATATAGTAGCATTATGTTGTCTACTTATGCTTTATTAAAAAGGTAAGAATATATTTGAATTCTTTAGCAAAGCCAGATAGTGACAGTTTGGAATGGCCAGTAGCTAGCTGATGTTGCAATGGCCGATTTGAATTTCCATCAGCAAGTTACATTTTGCTGCCTATACCTGTCCCTCTCAATTCCCCAACCTTTTATCTGTAAGTGGCTAGGCGGCCATATGTTTCTGCACGTAAACACGATCGTCTGTTAGTGTAAGATTTTTGCGGTCAGTCAATTTATACAGAGTGAATCGATCCAAAAAGGGAGAGTTATGCGATTGAGCCCGCGCCTAGTATATGCGCTGCTTCTAAAAAGGAAGGATTAACCCAACTCCTACTCGATGAGATAATACAATAGTACTGAGCATGTTTGTCGGTCAATAATTTAATATGGTTACTAGCTAGAAAAATTACACATGTTATGACCATTATTTAAGCTACGACTATGGATTATCAGGATAACATCCAATAAGTTGAGTTGTTGAATTCTCTTAATCTCCGACCAGCTGGTTAATTTTGTACTTAGTCTCTTGTACAATATATAGCTATGGAAAGAAAAATTTAAAATGGTACGTCTAACTGTAATGTATTCCCTTAACCATATTATAGTAGTTGTATTTAATCTAGTCTCTTGTAAAATATAGCTATGGAAAGAAACATTTAAATTTACTACGTCTAGCTATAATGTATTCCCTTAACCATATAGTATATAATCGATCTCAATAAGTTTTGAATTGAGACGGGTACCACTACTTCTTTCTGCCCTTTTATGGTACTGTGTCAAACAATATATTATTCATTCTAACTTTATTCCTTATTCATTTGTTTGTGTTTTGTGGGTATAATGATGATAATATAATGGACCTGGAGTATTTTAATCCTGTCTATTGTCAGTCGGTAGCTGGAAACCCAATTATAGAAGTATCATAAAAGATCAGGAGGACAACAACGACAATAATATACCCTGGAGAGGGTAATGAGTATGCAGACGTTACCCTTACCTTATAGAGATAGAGAAGTTGTATTCAATAGACGCTAGACTTAATAAAAGCATTTCTCTGTTGTAAAGAATGTATCACTTCCTAGTTTCAACTAGCAAGTGCTCCAAATTTCAAGGTTAATTATTATTAATTTTTTTTAATAAAGCTCCCCAGACAAAGGTCTAGGCATTGTATTGCAAAAAAAATGATCATGAGGGAGACTAGGCCTTACCGCGGAAATATAATACAACATGGTGATTACTATCACCCAAAAAGGACAGTAGAGGAAACTACCTCTCTACTGTCAACAATATATACATCAAACTTCAACTAACAACAAAATTGTTCTTCTCATATTTTGTTCTAATACTAGGTATTTGCCACATATCCATAATGAAGGGGCCTTTAGCTTCTTTTGGTAGTTGTTCAAAGGATTGGTAAATCATACGCATACCAGAAATGGATGCGATTTTAGCTAAAACATCGGCTACATGGTTTCCTTCTCTATAACAGTATTGGACCATTGCATTTGCTTCTTGGACCCATCTTGTAATTCTATCCACCACCATCTTTAGTTTCATGCTCTTTAGTTTCATGTTCTTGTTTCCTTCTTGGTTGACCATGTTCACTATGATAGTTGAGTTAAGTTCGAGAACAAAATTAGTGAAACCCAACTGGTTGCACCATTTTCCTCCGAACTCAGCAGCTAGAGCCTCGGCCATGTTATGACTATCACAATCTATCGACATTGCATAGGCCATGATACAATTACCATCCCCATCTCGGATGATTCCTCCTATACCGGCTTTCCGACTTTCCTTGATGTCGCGTAGCTTCCATCTGTGTTAAATTTGACCTTGCCATGAAGCGGAGGATGCCATTGAACTTGTCTCCATGTTTGGACATGTTTCAACTTTTCAATTCTGCTGCAAAGGGAAGGTCAGTGATGTTGAGTATCTCCATTTGGCATAAGCTTGGCTATTATGGAGTAACGTTGATATTCCATATAAACTGGCGCTTCATGATATTGGGTTGGAATTTCTTTTGCGTGCCATATCTACATGAACTTCTTTGTTTCCAAATTTTCTAGCTAATAAAAGTTGGTGCAACTTGTAGAACCATGTCATGAATTTTATTCTTTGTTTTGGCATCCCACCAATTCTTGAAAACTGCCGCAATAGGTGCATTTTGGTGAATAATACCCAATGGGCTGCTAATATTCTTCCATATATGTATCGCAACTTCACTTTCCACGAAAACATGTTGCATGGATTTCACCTGTGGAACATTACAACAAGAACACCTCGAAGCAATGTTCGTACCAAACTTACATATCATGTCATCAAAAGGCAATTCTCTTTTCATAATTCTCCAAGTTAGAAAGGACATTTTAAAAGGAATTGATTGATGCCAAAGTTTCTTAAAAAAATTGTTTTTCTGTTATTTTAATCTAATTGAGTTCCATGCCGATTTATTTGAGAAATTTCCATCACCCGACTAGGTCCAAATAGGGAAATCATCTTCCATATCTTTACCTATATCAATTTTACAAATAAAATTAGAAATGTGAGAAGGAAGAACCTGATTTAACTTGTTGATGTCCCATTGTCCATTAATTAAGAATTCCTTAACTTGGATTTTGGCCAATTTTCTGATACCCTGAACCTGATGGGCCAGCGGGCCTTCACCAGTCCAATTGTCCCACCAGAAGCTTGATGAACCATTTTGAATGCTCTATTTAATGTGAATTTCCACCTTGTACCTGGTCTTCAACAGTTTTTTTCAACTGTGAGAGTCTGCTGAGGTCGTCGTTTTACTTACCGGATGAGATCTTGGGCAATATTTGGATCTGAGAAAGGTGGCCCATAGAGAGTTATGGTTTCTAAACCTCCACCATCTCTTGATACTAAAAGTATCAATTGCATCTTGCATCCTCCTAATTCCAATGACGTCTTCTTCTTTGGGAAGGCACATATTATGCCAAGAACTCCAATGATATTTGTTTGATATGTCCGTAGAACCCCACAAGAAATTTGCAAAATATTTTTCCATGAGAGTAATAGTGCATGAGAGTAATAGTGCCTTTGGGGGGGCTCATAGCAGACAGAGTGTGAAGAGATTGCAATATATGCTTGATCAGAGTGATTTTCTCCCTGGAGAAAGAATTTTACCTTGCCATCTATTGAGCCTTTTAAAAATCTTAGCTAACATACCTTCAAATAAGACAGTGTTTTTCCTTCCATGATAAATATGTCACCCCAGATAACTGAAAGAAAACTTTTTATCCATGAACCTTGAAGCTTGCCAAATTCTATTGATCCTGGAAGCAGAGGTGTTAGGAAACGTGATGAAATAACTCTTGGCATTGGTTACTTTTTTTGCCCCGACACCTTCTCATACCTCTTGATTTGATTCTTGATAAGTTTGATGGATTTCTTGTTACCTCCACAGAATATGACAATGTCATCAGCATATGCAAGGTGATTGATCTTTGGACCTTTGTTATTCATGCTGAAAGGGGTAAAATTTTCACATATGAAGAGGTTATTGAAGGATCTGGTAAGCACTTCCGCACTAATAATAAACAAAGAAGGGGGGAGTGGATCTCCTTGTTTCAAGCCATTAGAAGAGGTAAAGAAACCTTTTCTATTACCATTAATAATAATAGAGTACCAGACTTCCTCAACCAGACCCCAAATGATGTCAATCCATTCCTCTGAGAAACCAAATTTCCTCAAAACCGACATGATAAAGCACCAGGACATTCTTTTGTATGTTTTCTCCATGTCTAATTTGATAATAACATTACCCCCACAATTTTTGTTCTTGATGTTCTGGGTGATCTCTTGAGCTAGCAAGATGTTTTCAGTGATGGATCTCCCTTTGACGAACCCACTTTGATTTTCTGAGATGAGTTTATGAAGCATAGGATTTAGCCTTCTGGAAAGGATTTTGGATATGATCTTGGCAGCGAAGGTGCTTAGACTGATGGGTCTAAGCTCTGAGAAGTTGCTGGGTGATTCTACTTTAGGAAGTAGAACCAGGCATGTGTGTGAGAAGAACTTGGTCAGTCTCTTTGAAGATTTCTTGCACGAAGTCAGTGATATCTTCTTTGATTATATCCCAACATTTCTGAAAAAGGTTTCGCTAAAGCCATCAGGACCAGCTGCACTATTAGCACCCATATCAAAAACAACATCTCTAATTTCCTCCATATTCGGCATGGCAGTCAGGATGGTGTTATCATCATCAGTGATAATCCTAGGATTGCATTCAATAATATCAGTATCATTGAATTGGTTCTTGATGTTGAATCTCTTGTGAAAGTGTCTAATAGAAGCCTTTGCAATACATCATCTCCTTCCACCTATCTATCCCTGTGATCTTTGATCTTGTGAAGTTGTAACCTTCTTCTTTTTCCCTGATTAGACTATGAAAATATTTATTATTCGAATCACCTTCTTCGAACCACTTGATGTTTGCTTTATGTTTAAGAATAGAATCTTTCATGGTCATCCATTTGATGTATTCCGCTTGCCCTTTATTTAGCTCTTCTCTAGATAAATCAGAGTTTTTTTGCAGATCAAGCTCTTCAAGGACATTCATTTTGGATTCCCAGTGTTGAACATGCTCATGAACATTTCCAATCTCCTCTTTTAACCACCGAGTAAGTCTTTTGCTGAGTTTTTTAAGTTTCTGTTGAAGTTTCCACAAGGCATTCCCCCTAATATTAGAGGTCCACACTTCAGAAGTCAAGGAATTTGAAGTATTTAATACCATTGTTGTTTTTGTTATAACACTTGAGAAGTAAATCTCTATGGTCAGAACCAGTTCTTGGGAGAAGCTTGACCACATTATTTTGGATTAGCTGACACCATGAGTCATTGACGAAGATTCTATCCATCCTCTTCCAAATTCTTCTTCTAGCCTCTCAATTAGTGCACCAAGTGAACTTAGGCCCAACATAGCCCACATCCTTAACTTCACAATTGTTCATGCAAGTGCTTAAGTCTAAGCTTTTGTACATTCCATGAGGTCAACCTCCCTGTTTCTCTTCTGGATCTAGAATAATATTGAAGCCTCCTCCTATGCACCAAGGGCCATCAATCATCATGTGTCATGTGAGTGTCTTCCAAGTTTCACCATAGTTCTTTTCTTTCATTAGTTTTACATTTTTCACAAACAACAGTAATGTACATACTCTTAGCATTCGCCCTAGTATGCATTTTGATAGTGATTTGTTGATCATCCACAGTAACTACACTTGATTGAAATTTTTCAGACGACATGAGCCAAATTTGCCCATTTTTATTGGATATGCAATGCTTAAGCTTAAGAAACTTCATATATTTATCCAACTTGTTCATACTGGCATGAGTGCTATGAAATCTACTTTGTTGATGTTGATAAGTTTTTTTAGTCTAGGCATGGACTTTTTGTGTTATCTCCTCTAATATTCCAAAATATGGCACTTATCATGGAAACAATGAAGGAATTAGTTTGATCTACCTCCCTGAGGAGGTTCTTTATCATTCTGTTTTTTCTTCCTCTTTTTTTTTTTATTCTGGTTCTTGCGTTTAGTCACAAGAGAGAAGCCTTCTTGATTATCATGGTCATGTACCTTCTGTAGTTGATTTTCTGGTATCATAACAATCACAGTATTTGGAGAAGTGACCTCAAATTGTTGTAGTGTTTCCTTCCTCATTGAGACTGATTCACTGTTGCATTGTTGCTGTTCAGGATTCAGATCAACTTCAAGACATATTCTAGGTAAGTTTTTTGATTTCTGAAGGGATACTAACTGACTCATTGACATACTTTTGCCATTCCAACTCCATGGTTGTTTTGACCTCTACCTTACTCGACTTCAAAATAGATTATGCATTATCAGTAGGGGCTTTATATTTTGTCACATTGTCACTCCCATATTTGATGCTTTCTTCTCTATTAAACCCCACTTCCATGTTCATTTGACTGCTGACATTCTATAAGTATCTGCATTAGGTACATTGACAGATTTGTTTTTTTGACTGATGGAAAACTTAACATGTTTGAAAACTACTTTGGACTTCTTTTTCGGAACTCTTTTGTGTCTTCTAACTTTGTTCTTTTTGATAGTTCTGCTCTTGATGCTTTGTTGTTTTAACCAGGCTGCATCCATAATCGGAACACTGTTTGGTTCCTTTTGTTGCTGAGAAACTCGACCCTCCTGATCATCAGTGCTATTAACATAGTTGCCAGTACTCTGTTTCATCTTCCTACTGCCTTGCCCCTGTCTCGCCTGTTTATTTTGTAATTCAGCAGAGCTGCCAGTTTCCCCTACTTCCCTCTCATTGTTCACTGCTTTATTTTCCTTGATCTCAGCTTCTTCGTTCCCTTCCTTGTTCTGTTTTTCGTCCTGTTCTCTCCTTTCTAGCTCTTTTTTTCTTTCTAACACTATACAATTTATCATGTTGTGTCCTAGTTTTCTACAGTGTTTACAATACTTAGGAACCCCCTCATATTCAAGTTTTTGTATGAACCCTTTTTGAGGGGCATTCTCGAATACCTTCCTAACGTAAACAACATCTGGTTGCTGCTTAAATAAGTCGATTTCAATTCGAACTTTCGCCATGCTAGGTCTAGTTTTTCCACGCGTAACTAGGTCCATTTCCAATGGAGTTCTGACAACACCAACTACTTGCTTAACATAATGCCATGTATGCATATGATAGGGGAGACCAAGTAACAAAACCCATACCGGTGCCACTGGAAGGTCTTCCTCCGACTAAAAATCCGGCGACCACCTCTTAAGTCACATTTGTTGATCCTCTATTTCAATTACTCTCTTATACCAGACCAAATTAAAATTATCTTCGTTTGTAAAATCCAAAAACACATTAAAATTATCATAAACCCCAATTTTCACATTACCTTTGATGAAAATTGGCTCTTTGAATTTTGACCTAATTCGGTCAATTTGGGGCCTAGGTTTGAGAAATCTACCCACAATTGTGAGTCTACATTCTTCAGCCATGGTTCCATAGTAGTCCGCTGCCTTGAATGAAATCGCCGGCATACCATTGTGAGTCGTGTGAGTTGCTATTACTGATTCTCTTGGTTGTTACTTTGTGGGTTCTGGAAATTGCTTAGATGCTGAAATTGTCTTTGCATAGGAAGCTTTTTTCTCTGCTATTTCCATAGATTGCTTTGTAGGTTGATGAGGGGAGTTTTGGCCATCCAGACGTGCCGGGAGGGGGGGCTCCGTCCGGTGGATCCGTGGTGGAGGCGCGTGGGGCTACTCGCTGGGAGTTAGCCGTTAATTTACCATTGTTCTAGAGAGAGTTGAGAGAGTAATTTTAAGAGAGAGAAAACTAACTACTGTTACTTGCATATGGAATGTGTCAATTTGACAAAGATAGATTTACGAAAAACCAATAAACATTAATGAAAACATTAACGAGAAATATATATGTATAAGCCCAAATCATGTAATACTCATGTGATTTTGTAATATAATATTATTACTAAATATTTGTCTATGTAAATATAGATAGATCATCTCTGAAAAATCAATAAAAATAAAAGTATGAGAAGAATTGTGGATCAAAATGATAAATGCTGAAGTATAAATCAAATCTTGGATGAAGTTATGGTAGCACAAGTTACTATTAGTAGGCGTATGGACATAATATAATTTTTTGAAAAAAATTAGTATTTAGAGACTAATTGAAAAATGGTATTTGAAGTTTGAAAGCACGTTTGGACATGCATTTCACTTGAAAAGAATGTTGTAGTTTTATGAGGGGAAAACAAAATTCTGAGAATTTTGAAAAAGTGATCAAAACCACTTTTTGGTGTTTGAAAAACTCATTTTCGAAAAATCTCCAAAAACTTGCAAACTTTCACAGACAAACACATTTTTGAAAAAAAAAATTTAAAAGGAAAAGAATATATGGACAAACATGTGTTTGCATAAGAAAATACTAAAATTAATATTTATATTGACACCCAACAATAATAATTTTTGACAAACACCACGCTCAAAATTAAACTGTTTCAATTTATGTGAACGTATTTCTTTTTTTTCCGTTCGAAAAAGAATGTCCCCTTTCTAAATTTGAAAATAATTTAGCTTAAACTTCTAATTCTACACTTAATGAGAAGCTTTTATAATCACACAAATACTCTGGACCCCTTTTTGACTTGTTTAGGACTACAAATTCTATAAGTTTTTGTTTTTTCTTAAACTCCGTGTCCAGTTAAACAGATTCACATAAATTGGAACGGAGAGAGTACTATATTTCACCAGAAGAAACACTAATTGTGTTCTTTACTTTTTGCATTTATTAATTCAACAATAGTAGGTTAAGGAAGCTTAGAAGAACTAGGCCCTTCTATAATCAGTGCAAGCGAAAAATTGGACATTACACAAATCACTCATTAGGAGAAGATCAATATGAGTGCACCACTTGGAAACTGGGAAGGGCAATCCACTGCTAGGCTCTTTACTACTCCTAGTGTAAAAACGGGATTAGAGATCACATTATAGGAGAAGACTATGATCTATGGGACATTGTCATTGATGGCCCACTAGCTACACTGAAGAAAAATACTGAAGGAGTAGATGTGCCAAAGACAAGAGCTGACTGCACTGCTGAGGACTTGAGAAAATGGGAGAAGAATGCTTAAACCAAGAAAAGGCTTGTTTGTGGACTTGGTCCAGACGAATACAGTATAATCCAAAGTTGTACCACTACTAAGAAAAATTGGAACACTCTACAAGTGGCCCGAGAAGGAATACCTCAAGCGAAGAGGTCCAGAGGAACTCTACTATATTCTCAATATGAGAACTTTACGATGAAGGAAGGGGAAACAATCCAAGAGATGTATACAAGGTTCACTATATTGACAAATGAACTGAAGTCTCTTAGAGGGATTATTCCTGAAGAAGACAGAGTTGAGAAGATTTTGACAAGGGTTCTGCCAGTTACTTGGGAGAGCAAAAACACTGTCATTCAGGAATCAAAGAACATTGCCACTTTTAAATTGGATGAGCTAATTGAAAATCTCACTGCTTGTCACACCCCTTGTTTACCTCTCACTAACCTTCTTAAAAATAATAAAAAGATTTTATAAAGCTCAAAAGCATTTTCAAATTGAAAGTGACAAAAATTGTGTTCAAAAGGATTTTTTCAGAGTCGCAACCTGAAATTTGATTTTGGTGTGTCAGGTCACCGTATTTTAGAAATAATTTTTCCTTTTAAAACACTTTGGACTCCGAAACTAAGTATGCACCAGAGATTAAGTGTAAGGGGGTTCATTTGACTTGGGGATAAGGTGTTAGACATTCCCCGAGTCCCGTAACTAATACGGTTGCGTACATGATCCAGTTGGCTTTTAAAATGTTCAAATTGAGGGGAAATTAAAACAAAACGAAAAAAAATAATAAACACACAAGAGGCTCGAGGTCGTCCCCACCTAATAAAAGAAAAATAAAAATAAAAATTCTACGAGTTCTACTTTCAGCCTCCAAATACAAGTAATTCGAGGCATACCCCTGATAAAATATATACAAAGTCTACGGGGAATTTCCCTGAATATGAACTAAAGAGAACGACCTCTCACGTCGAATAAAATAAAATAAATAAAAAAAGAACCTAAGGTTTGCCTACCCGAGTGTGGTCGGCCTAAACATGCTCGTAGCGAATAAAAATGAATAACAAAGCAATAAACGTTGTACTACTAATTTTATTTCTTTTCAATCCACCCCAGCTCAAACAAGGAATTCCAAGTTTTAATTTCTCTTACTAGTTAAAACGTCTGTTATATATTCAACTAAAGGATAACACGATCACATGAAAATCACAAAAGGGGTAGGTTGAAATTTAAATTGGCTAAGAAGGAAATTCTTCAATACTAAGAAGTAAACCATATGAAATTTTAAGCAAATATTCTCACAATTCAAAACAGAATATCAAACCAAAGAGAGGATAAATAAAGAGCCAATATCATGCTTATCGCCACAAAGATTCAAACAACAGATTAAAAATGGGAAAGAGATGGACCTAAAAATGATCTCGCAATTAATATAATTTGGCAGTTCTTCGAAACAGCGGATCCAACTCGAACGAAACCAACGGACTGCACCTCGAACAGCAACCCCGACAATCGAACACCCGTTTCAAATCCACTCCATTATGGAAACCAAAACCAAAACCAAAAGAACAACCTAAATTTTCATTATGTATTTCGAGTTTGAAATCAGAAATGAAGCTAAAACCAACTTAAATGAAACCAGAGAAGGAAAATTCAGAATCAAAAGCCAAAACCCCCCCATTTTTCTTTAATTCTTTTGCTATCCAGATTATTCTTTTCTTTATTAACAGATTTTTTTGGGCGTCCTTCTTGTGCCCGATTTCCGGCGAGTTTGCCGTTGATCTTGGGGCGGATTGGTTTTGATGGAGGGAATTCTGGAGGCGGGAGGTGTGCTTCTTGGTGGGGATACGGCGGTCGGGGTAGCTGTTTTTGTTTTCTAGGGTGAGGAGTAAGGGGAGTGGGCGGCTGTTGCTTAGGGGGTTAGGGAGATGGTTGTTGGTGGTGACTGGCGGCGGTAAGAAGTGGATATAGGGTGGGTTGGCGGTGTAGGGTGAAGGAGATGAGGGCTGGCCGGTGGTCTCTTCTTCTTGGGGTGGGCGGCCATTTTTTTTAGAATGGGATCTTCGGGTTTTCTTTTCTTGTGTAAGGAAGAAGAAGAAGAGCTCGTCCTAGGTTAAGGATTAAGTCTCTTTTTAGGGAAGTGGGGGTATGGGCTAAGGGAAAATACCGAAAATGGGCCTAAAAATGGATTGTTTTAGCCCAAATTTGATTCTTTCTCATTGAACAAGAATAAAAATACTACCCAGATATACTAATTAATCTTACTTAAATAGATATAACTATCAAAATAAAACTAACCGTTAAAACTAAATTATTTTTTGGTATTATTCAAATATCATACTAAAAAATAAAAATGGGATTAGATTAAAATCATCACAAAATTCAAATAATATTACTACCAAAAATACTGATATTCTTGAAAACAAAGTGAAAATATCTTGTAATTTTCATTTTTGTGATAAAATAAAGTAAAAGAGTCAAAACTAGTTAAATAGAGATATTAGACCTAAATTAAATATCTGAACACTAAATGTATAAAATCTCGGGGAGGGTAAAAAATTACATGTCTACAGCTGCCCCTCTTTGACTGAAAACACGAAGAGTTTTCGGACAAAGAACGACGAGACAGATTTTGTTTTTACCCGACCCTTATTTAGAGAGACCAAAAACTAAAAGAAAGGAGAATGTGATCGAGCCCTGGTATCTGAGCTTCCTACATATCCTTGTCTATAAAGGAATCAGGCCACGTGTAGTTCTGAAGTGAATGAAGTGATGAAGTATACCAAGGTAGAGAGCCGATTGAGGTGTCGTCGAGGTTCCTGCCATTTACATAAAAAAATAAAAGGATAAATTACAGCAAAAATAAAAGAAAAATACAAGATTCTATATACTTCTTGTCTCAAATCTTCCTTGAATCTCTACTAGATCTTTTAATGTGAAACTAAAAATTCAACCCGTTCTTCAGGTGGGGATCCTGCTGACTTGAATTTGAAGAAAACTGGAAGTTGACCCTATTCTTCAGGCGGGCACCCTGCTGCTTGCACTTAAGTAAACTTGAACTTGGAGTAAACTTGAGCTTGCAAACCTTGTCCTTCAGGTGGCTCGTGCTACTTCTGATTTGACTTAAAGACTGGAGGTTGACCATATTCTTCAGGCGGGTTCCTGCTGCTTCTGAATTAAACTTAAAACTGAAACTTGATCATGTTCTTCAGGCGGGCTCCTGATGCCTCTTGAACTTGAAAATTGAAAGTTGACCATGTTCTTCAGGCGGGCTCCTGATGCCTCTCTGACTTGAACTCGTAAACTGAAAATTGACCATGTTCTTTAAGCGGGATTCTCCTGATGCCTTTCTGATTTGAACTTAAAACTGAAAGTTGACCCTGTTCTTCAGGCGGGCTCCTGGTGCCTCTCTGACTTGAACTCGTAAACTGAAAATTGACCCTGTCCTTCAAACGGGATTCTCCCGATGCCTTTTTGATTTGAACTTAAAACTGAAAGTTGACCCTGTTCTTTAGGTGGGCACCTGATGCCTCTTGAACTTGAAAATTGAGAATTCACCCTGTTCTTCAGGCGGGCTCCTGATGCTTCTCGAACTTGAATTCCCTGTTCTCCAGGTGGGTGCCTACAAGCACAACAAAACAGACAAAACAAAGAAAATTTTCTGCCCTAGTTTGTACCAGGAACATTTGTGAGTATTAGTTGAATCCCATTTTCCAGGTGGGTCCTGAAAACTTAAATCAAATCCCATTATCCAGGAGGGTCCTGGGAACTTGAAACTAATTACATTATCTAGGAGGGTCCTGAAAACTTGAAAACTAATTCCCATTATCCAGGAGGGTCCTGAAAACTGAAATGAACTCACCTGAGCCATGCTCTTTTCCTAGAAGATCCCTGTAGAAAGAACAAAAGTCCTTGACCTTGAACCATACTTTCCTTATGGAGGATCCCTGCAGATCGAACAAATTTTCTTGCCCCTGTTCAAACAAATGAAATCTTGTTAGTTTGAAAATGTGGTGGTTAGTTTGTGGTATTATTGCTGAAGGTGTCCTCTTCTGCCACTGTCATGCTTCGTTCTAATTAGCTGCTTCAGGCTAACAAAGAATTGTTTGACCTTTTGATGAATCTTGACCACAAAAACCTCTAAATGACCCAAACTAGGAAGTGCGTCTCCTAGGTTTGAGATTGATCTTGAGAAAAACTATAAACTGAGTCCGACTAAACTACAAATTGACCATATTTTCCAGGCGGGACCCCTGAACTCAAGAAAAGCTAGAGATTAAAACTTAAGAAAACTAACAATTGACCCTATTCTCCAGGCAGGACCCCTGAACTTAAGAAAACTAAAGACTAACAACTGGGGGAAACTAAAACTAACCCTATTCTCCAGGCGCGACTCCTGAACTTAAGAAAAAATAAAGATTAAAAACTTAGGAAAACTAGAAATTGACCCTATTTTCCAGGCGGAACTCCTGAACTTAAGGAAAACTAAGACTAACATCTTAAGAAAAATTAAAAAACTGACCCTATTTTCCAGGCAGGACCCCTAAACTTAAGGAAAACTAAAGATTAACGACTTAAGGAAACTAACTGGCCCTATTTTTCAGGCGGGACCCCTGAACTTAAGGAAAACTAAAGATTATTCCCAACTAGTGGGATGTTTAGGAGGTATGGTTCTTCTCAACTAGAGAAAATTCTTGATAGGTGATGATCTTCTCAACTAGGGGGATGCCTAGGAGGTAAAAAAACATACTCAAACAGCCTTTGTGCTGACAAAATTGGGCATGACACCTAAAAGGTTCAAGCTTCCAAGCTTTGATTTGGACAAAGTCTTCGTCCTTGTTTCAAACAAAGAAAACTTGTGAGTTTAAAATATGGTGGTTGGTTTGTGGCCTTGACTTTAAGGGAGATTTCTCCTGTACTTGTCATGATTAACCTTGTTTTTGACTCAGAAGTCCCTGCTTGTTATTGACTAACCACTTTTTGTTAAACCTTACCACGGAAAATGCCTCTGATCTATTCGAGCCCTATACCTTTTTTCTGTTGCATCTTGCTCATGAATTGACATTTCTGGACCTTTGCATTTCACATGAATCCCAAAGCACGTCAATTGTTATCAAATCAGTGCACATATTGTTCTTTCCTGACTTATGCCTCTTTGATGTGCTAGTCAAATTCCGCTATGTGCAATTGAAAGGCTGGTAGCAAATTTTGAAGTCATTTCTTACTTGTTCTGAGCAAACAAACTCAAAAAGAGGACTCGAACAAAACAAGAGGAACAGAGTAAGGGACAATGGAAAGACATGATATCTAATAAGAAAGTCTAATGACCATGACATGCACTTTTGTATTAATGGCAACTCTAATGACCATGACATGCATTTTTGGATTAATGGCCTAATCTGTCAAGAAAGTCTAATGTTCAACTCTTGTTATATCTCTAAGCCGTGAAACTGGGATTCAATGCTCTGATTATCCTATTTGACTCACGATCCTTATTCGACTTGTAATGCCCGAAAGGTTTTCACCATCAAGCCTCTCTCATTTTCTCTTTCTCTCAACTCACTGTCGTCTTATGGTGCCTTTGAAGGTTTTCACCGATAAGACTCTCTCATTTTGTTCTTTTCTTCTTATTTCCTCTCGTTTTGCATATAACAAGGCATTAACTATGGTAAAAACATCATATGCTTCTGGCATTTGGCTTTTGGAAAAGGTTAGAAATAAATGATATCATAAAGGCCCAAAATAACTAAGACAACAGGGTTAATTTGTCTACAACTTTTGAAACCCATTTTAGACTTTGCCCCATTTTCTAAAACAAGAGAATTTGATTTTTTTTTTAAATGGAATTTCTAAGAAAAACTGCGCCACTGGTGCGACCGAACCGTAAGGCTGCCTACGTATCTTGTGGTGACAAGAATCAGGTAGAACGTAGTTCAAAAGACTACTCTTTGTTGCTGATATTTTCTTTTTCTTTTTCTTCTTCTCTTTTTTTTTAAACTTTCTTCTGGAATGAAGTTTCTAAAACAAACCTTATGGGACATGATTTTTTTTTTTATGATTCTAACTCGATTCCAAAAGAGGGGAGGTCAAGAAAATTAGCATATGCTCAAAAGGGTACAGAATGGTATAAAGTGTTTTAGGTAGCTGAAAGAGGGCCTCCCAATTCTTGAAAATGCCAAGTACAACGCATGCAACTTGAGGATGACAAAGGAAGATCATGCACATCATTTTTTTTGCAACTTTGGCATTGATATCACTGATATGCCTTCCACTTTTCTCTAGTACCTTGTCAAGTACAGAACTCTCGTTGTGTGATCTCTTCTTCACAATGGATGTGCTCCATCAATTTGGATCAAACTCTCTTGGCTTTATCTTGTAACTTGAGATACAATTGAACTCAAAGT
The DNA here is from genome assembly GCA_005239525.1 of Nicotiana knightiana. Lineage (NCBI taxonomy): Eukaryota > Viridiplantae > Streptophyta > Magnoliopsida > Solanales > Solanaceae > Nicotiana > Nicotiana knightiana. The sequence goes on from ML413240.1 coordinate 61,770, forward strand.
TTCTTGCTTCAAATTGTCTAGGACGCACTCTCTTGTAACAATTTCTTATTGTCCTCTTAACTCCCCAAACTATCTGCCCCAGTTTCACACAATTCGGGCTTTAAATGATCTCAAAATTTCCAAATCTCTACTTGTTTCCCTCAAATGTCTCTGTCACCTTCGAAACTTGTTTCATTGCTTCATGATTAGACTAACTTTCAAGACCAGGCTGAGAATTGCGCGTGCATGTCAAGTCACTAGAGTCAGCATGAAAGTACCTATAAAAGGAAAAGAGAACTAAACAAAAAGTTACTAGAACTAACAGAAAATAGTAGATTGCATTAGACAGACGGTGAAAGCGTTTGAACAACAAAACAAGAAAAATAAACTAGGGTTACAACCTTGAAATAAACCTAGCCAACACTAAACGAGTTACTACGACTAAACGGACTAAGAAAAATAAAAGGATAGAAGGGTTTGAGTCACAAGACAATATCCGGATTACAACCCTGAAACAACCCGGACAATAGAAATGACAACAAAATAAACCACCAAGACTCCCCTGCCTAGCCAAGAAAGGAGCGTCTTTCCAATTACCAAGAACGACATCTTATCTACTGAGTCGCACATCGATATTACTAGGACCTTCACAAGTCTCTATAACATTGACCTCAGCAGATTGCTTTTGGGTCCTTTTTACCAACTCGTTCTTAAGATCAACTTCTGGAACCGATACTGATAGTGTTGATAATTTTGTGGCAAGTGGCCCTCCAAGGTGATCAAAAGATTTCTCATATTCCTTTTCAAAACAAATCATGCCCACCATATGCGTCTCATTATGAACAGGCAATGCACTTTAGCTAGTATCCGCTGTATCTGGATTTTGCACGGTAAATATCACATGCATCAATAAGCTTCTGGGCTGCTCGTTTCAGATGCCAACTAGGGCATTATAGCAATATGCGCAACTTTGAGAAATATCAAAAAAATTTGGCAGGGGATTCGGCATTTTTATCTTAATCGACTTCAACATGTCTAAATGCCTCAACCTTTGGAACAAACTAGCATATGATTCTCCAATGGGAATGAATGACTTTTCTCTTTGCTGCTGCCTTTTCATTTTGTACTCCGACGTCGGTTGGAACCTCTCGCGGGTAGGTGGTTAACATGCTTGAGGAGGCGGGTAAGACATTTGTGGAGGTGGTGCAGGCCATTGCAGGTCCTGTGGATGTGGAGCATATGGCGGTGCATTATGGATAGAGTAGTGGGAAGGTGAGGTATGACTTTGGGGATTTTGTGGAGAGAAGTAGCACTGGGGAGAATTATCTGGAGTATGTGGATATTCATGGGGTCGGTATTGAGACTGAAAACGTTAAGCAGAAATGCCTACTAGATCTTGTCGTTGGCGGGGCTCAACAACATCTTTTATATTTCTCTTTCTTCCCCCCAAGTTCACTGAGATGTTCTGAATTTCTTCTGTAGTATCTTTCAATGCAGTATAGCTCATGATTTTGCCTGACTTGATTCCTTCTTCTATCATTTCCCCCATTTTTACCACATCATTGAAAGGTTTACCTAAAGCAGTGATCAAATGACTGAAGTAGGTGGGTCCCTGAGCTTGTAGGAAAAGCTTAACCATTTCTTCTTCATCAACTGGAGGACTGACTCGGCCAGCTTGTTCCCTCCATCTGAGTCCATATTCCCTAAAGCTCTCACTGAGCTTCTTTTCCATCTTATAAAGGGAGGAGCGGTCTAGGATAATGCCTATATTGTACTGAAAGTGTCCAACAAAATTCTGAGCCATGTCATCCCATGCATACCACTTACCGACATTTTGATGCGTATGCCATTCCAAGGCTGCCCACTCAAACTCTCACTGAAATACGCCATCAGCAACTCATCTTTTCCGCCAAAACTTCTCATTTCACCGCAATAACCCCTCAGATGGGCTACTGGATCTCCACGTCCGTTATACAAGTTAAACTTTGGCATTTTTAACCCTGCGGGCAGATGAACATCAGGGAACATACACAAGTCATTGTAAGACACGTTAATCTGATTTCCCCTCCCTTGCATGTTCTTTAAGGATTGCTCTATACCTTTCAGCTTTCTGGATATCTCATCTCGCTCTTCTTTCCTTGTGAACTTTTCATTCTCAACATGAGGCTCATTCTAAGGGGTATATGAGTTCGGGACCTGGTGGGCCAACTCTGGGGATAGTATTGGGCCTCAAGAGGGTTGAACTGGTGTTCACTGTTGGAACCGAGGAGAGGTAGTTGAGAAGTTCTGATCGTGGAGGTAGTGGATATGACATGAGGGCTATTTTTGGGAAAGGTAGTTGGAGGACGAACGATGGAGCTACTAGGGAGGTTGGGAAAACTGCGATAAGCGGGAAAATCTGGAGAGTATGGTGGATGATCTGACACTATGTCTGGAGCTTGGGTAAAGGTAGCATCTAGGAAGCTAGGTGGTGGCGGGGGTGGTGCATTTCCAGCCATCCAAGCCTGATACATGCCCACCATTTTGTCTTAACATCCTTAACTCTTCAACCAACCCAGTGTCCCGTTCAATCAATTGTTTTGGGGTACCAGTATCAACCAACTCAACTCTGTTGTCGTCTGCCATTGCCTTTCGACTTTATGTTGTAGGAAAGAGTTACCAGTTTAACAACCACAAACCAACCACCCTTATGCTATAATGAAGATAACAAAGAGGAACAAAATGAAGTCGTCATGTTAGTGTTAGGGCATTTAACAGCAAATATTATCATATTATATGCAATGCACCTAGTCACAATTATCGGTTCTAAAATGACTTTGATGGTACGAAGGTCATATGGAATCATCCCAATTTTACTCTCCTTGCCCTTTTCTTCTTCATTTCCTCTCTTGCGCTCCTTGATTTTCTCATTTCTTTCTTCTCTTTTCTTTATGATTATCGCTCTTTTCTTGCATCCCGTAATTTCCTCTCATTTTTCACATTCCACAGCTTCATCTCTCTTTTTTTAAATTTTTAAAAAATGAATTGGTCGAACCCTATGTAGTTTGCCTACGTATCATGTTCCACATGAATCAGACCAAGCGTAGTTCTGGAAAAGTAATGGACAAAATAAACTAAAAACAAAAATCTTTTTGGATTTTTCATTTATAATTTTTTTTGGTTTTCACATACAAAATAGGAAATACGATCTCAACGAACTCAACTAGACTATGATAGACTCCGAAACCACCTAAAAGACTCAATACTACTGTACAAGACTAAGAAAATAAAAGACGACATGAATGACAGACTCAAAACATAAAAGTATCCTCAAGCAACTCATGTATGCAACGATCCTGATTAGAATGGTCCTGGGGTATCTGTCATGCTCAAGCTCTGGTAAGTAGATCCACACCTGTATGAGAAAAATGAGACCAAATAGAGCTAGTGACTCGAGACACAATGCGACGCCACAACACCTCCTATTGGACACATGCAAGATATGATTGGGCTATTTTTGTAAAATGGCCGACGTGGCCAAAGGTGGATCTATTAATGCAAACTCAACAAAGGTGACCTCAAATACATGGAAATACCTCACTAAGGCTTATATGACTTCAAACTCCCAATAATTATGGCCCTAGAAATTACTTCGCAAAAGTGACCGATTATGCAAAAATGGTCGTTGTGGCCAAACGCGGCTAGAGATGCAAATTCAACAAAGACGGACCTTAAAACTGAGAGGACACCTTGTTTTGGACTTAGGGCTCTATGACATGTGATAACAAACTACTTTGAGAAAACAACTCTATTTTGCAAAAACGACTGATGTGGCCAAATGTGGCTAAACATGCAAGATTTGGCTACGACCCCCGAAGCCAAAACCTAAGACTCACTAGGAATACTGGACCCTATGTGGGATGCCTACGTATCCCGCCCAGAGAGACGAGAATCATGTATGCGTAGTTCGGGAAGATTGGATAAGGGGAAGAATTTAAAGAAAAACACTGATTTGGAGAAAATATATTTTTTGTCTTTTTTTTTTTTTGAAAAAAAATGATGAAACATGTAAAATCTTTTTGGATTTTCTTTTTCTCTTTTTTTGATTTTTTTTTTTTTTTTGGAAAATGATGGGAAAGTGCAAAATCTTTTTGGATTTTTCATTTTCAGTTTTTTGGGTCTTTTCTTGAAAAGATATGAAAGAAAAATATAACTAGGTCCTACTTGCTTCATCTTTATACTTCACTCTCTTTTCTTTTATCCTTTACCCTCACACCATCATTGGTCTGCCAAATGACCTATTTACCTTTAAAGAATGCAGCATGTAGTACATAGGGATGATTAAATGTATTTTTGGGCCATGGGCCCGTTTTGACATAATTTGGATAGGCCTCCTATAAAGGAACACGGTGCCTGGGACCGAGTCCGGCTTAGTGTAAATGACATGATGCAAATAAGCATGACCTAAAGGCTGACCAAAGTTTGGGGTTCACTAGACAAGGCAATTCGGGGCGGCACGTGGTCGATGGTGGCTGCTCTAGTTGTCAGCCCACTCCACGCTCCCACACCACCCCCTAAAGACACGGTGACTCACAAAAGACCGTGTACGCTCAAACGTACTCCGGAAGACTTGTTGCAGAGTGAAGACCCATTTTTATGAAAATGATGACAGTTATAAAGCGGTAAACACATAAGGAAAAGCGATAAATAAATAACCAACAAAACATGAAATAAGACAAACAAACCAAATGAACAAACCAAATAAAGAAAACAAATACCTCAATCGAATATCCTAAAAGCCAACAAGATCAAGTATTAGCTCGAACCTACAAGGTCCCCAGCAGATTCGCCAAAGCTGTCACACTCCTTTTTTACCTCTCACGAAACGCTCTTAAAAATAATAAAAAGATTTTGTAAAGCTCAAAAGGGTTTTCAAATTGCAAGTGAAAAAAATTACGTTCAAAAGGATTTTTTCAGAGTCGCCACCTGACATTTGATTTCGGTGTGTCAGGTCACCGTTTTTTAGAAATAATTTTTCCTTTTAAAACACATTGGACTCCAAAACTAAGTTTGCACCTGAGATTCAGGGTAAGGGAGTTCATTTGACTCGGGGAGAAGGTGTTAGGCATTCCCCGAGTCCCGTAACTAGTACGGTTGCGTACATGATCCAGTTGGCTTTTAAAATTTTCAAATTGAAGTAAAAAAAACACAAAAAAAGAAAAATAAACACATAAGAGGCTCGAGGTCATCCCCACCTAATAAAAGAAAAATAAAAAGAAAAATAAAAATTCCACGAGTTCTACTTTCGGCCTCCAAATACAAGTACTTCGGGGCATACCCCTGATAAAATATATGCAAAGTCTACGGGGCATTCCCCTGAATATGAACTAAAGATAACGACCTCTCACCTCGAATAAAATAAAATAAATAGAAAAAGAACCTAAGGTTTGCTTACTCGAGTGTGGTCGTCCTATACATGCTCGTAGCGAATAAAAACGAATAACAAAGCAATAAACGTCGTAGTACTAATTTTATTTCTTTTCAATCCACCCCCAGCTCAAACAAGGAATTCCAAGTCTTACTTTCTCTAAATAGTTAAAACGTCTGCTATATATTCAACTAAAGGATAATACGAGCACATGAAAATCACAAAAGGGGTAGGCTGAAATTTAAATTGGCTAAGAAGGAAATTCTTCAATACTAAGAAGTAAACCATATGAAATTTTAAGCAAATATTCTCACAATTCAAAACAGAATATCAAACCAAAGAGAGGATAAATAAAGAGCCAATATCATGCTTATCGCCACAAAGATTCAAACAACAGATTAAAAATGGGAAAGAGATGGACCTAAAAATGATCTCGCAATTAATATAATTTGGCAGTTCTTCGAAACTGCGAATCCAACTCGAACGAAACCAATGGACCGCACCTCGAACAGCAACACCGACGATCGAACACTCGTTTCAAATCCACTCCATTTTGGAAACCAAAACCAAAATAACAGCCTAAATTTTTATTATGTATTTCGAGTTTGAAATCAGAAATGAAGCTAAAACCAACTGAAATGAAGTCAGAGAAGGAAAAGTCAGAATCAAAAGATAACCCCCCC